>JASANV010001546.1:0-134190 GCA_030849715.1 Trypanosoma mega | reverse complement strand
AGGTGGGACCGCTCACACCTGTCGGTGGAATCACACTCATGCTGGGATGGATCACGGTATTGATTGCTGGATTTTGATGGAAATATGAATGAATCTCAACTACAAAACTCATCAACTGAAATTAATGGTTATTATTATTATTATTATTTTTTTGGAAATTACAAATATATGCATTTGTATTATATTTGCGCGAATTGCGAGGGGAAAAAAGAAATGGAAAAATTTAGCTTGGGTTTTACCTTGAATCTTATGGATTCTTAAGTACAACTTTTAGAAGATACAACTAGGATAAAAGAAAAAAAGAAAGATCTTTTTTTGTTTTTTTCATTATTAAAAAAAAAAAAATTCTGTGTGTGAGTGTTGTTGCTGGGAATGCTTTTCGTCCTTCTTGACTACGAATTCATATGCTTTAAAGGCAAACCTTATAGTTGTTGATTAGTTAGATTGTGAACAAACGAGAAAAAGAAAGTGGATTTCCTTCTTCCTTGCACCTTTTTGTTGTTTGGATTTTTGTGTTTGTGCTTTACCCAAAACAAATTCGATAATTCTGCCGGACAGTTTTATTGTCACTTAGTCATAATTCACTATCAGTGATTAGATATAGAAAGAATCATTTGCATTATGAAGGATATAAATCGTGGATTTCTTATTGGTGGTTGTCTTGGTCTAATCGGCACGGTTGCTGGTGCGTATGGTGCTCACGGACTTCGTCCGTATCTTACCCCAGCACAACAAAATGCTTGGGAAACAGCCACTCGTTTCAATCTTATTCACGCTGGTGTGCAAATTGCACTTGTTGCTGCCATGAAGAGCATGAGTACTAATGGATCATCCTTCAATCATTTGAAGCGCGCCTTTTATTTGATGACTGGTGGAACTGTGTTGTTCTCTGGATCAATCTATGCCCTTTGTCTTGGTGCACCGAAGTTGCTGGGACCTGTTACTCCTTTGGGTGGTCTCTTGTTGATTGCGGGTTGGTTCTTTGTCGCGCTGGCTGGACTTTAAAGGTCAAGGTAATAATGTGGAATGAGGAAAAGGATGCAGAAGTGTTTTATCGTCGTTGGTCAAGGCCTAATCACAAAAAATAGAACTCTTTCTTTTTTTGCTTTTCTTTTTGTGCTTGGTGTCGTTGATGTTGTCATTTTATGCTTGAGATTGACAAGACAATTAATGTTATTATTATTTCCGTTGTTGTTAAAAAGTAACTTTAGTTATTTTGTCTTCGGGTACCGTTTTGAACGTTAAACCTACACCTATGTGTGACGTTGCCCAATTGTGAGTGTGTTGATGTAATTCTTTTTGTGTCACTTGTTTTGTTCGTTATTATTTATTTTTTTCATGTATAATTTTGTATTTAAAAGCGTATTTTATCTTTCTTATCTCCATTATTTTTCTTTCTTCTCTCTCTCTCGTGATGGCTCCTTTTGTGATCGTGAATTCTTAGTATGATTGAAAATTGAAGGCAAGAATAAGCACATAGAAGCAGAAACGGGGAAAATAATTGATGGCTTCCTTTGTGCAATGCTTTCTTGCTTTTGTTCTCTTTGTGCTCATCCATATCCCCACGGACGGCTTCGCTTTGTTGGAACACTTTTGCATATTTGATTATGTTAGAAGACGGGCGGGTGTATTTAAATATCCACTGGTACGTGAAATTCCCAGAAAACGGGAAAGTGGATTACGTTTTCAGAGTCTCTCAACAGGATGGGCACCTATTCGATTTATGGTTTCTCTTAAAGACGTGCAAGCTCCCTCTTCCTATTGTGTTAAAGCAGGAGAAAAACGCAGTGATTTTCGGGGTGGTACCATTGCTTGCGAAGAACAAAGTATACTTACAGCTGAGAAAAATGCGACTCTCGTGGATACATTTATTCCTGGAGCTGTCCAACTCCATATGGATCGTCTTCTTGTACGTTCAGTCTCTGCTCTTTTAGTTGTGCCCAATTTTACCAGTGGATTTTGTCAATACTTTACAGTTCCGGAAGAACATCACTCCGTTGGTGTCGATGGAGCCGACATGGTGCTTTACATCGCTGCTGCACCCACTGTAGGGGCAACTCTTGCATGGTCAATGACATGTGGTTGGTTAAAAGATGGGCGTCCTGCCGTAGGAGTTATGAATTTTGGTCCTCAGTTTATTTTAACGACGCTACATGGTATACGTATAACCGCACATGAGATTGCACATGCGTTGGGTTTTAATTATGATCAAATGCGATTGCTCAAAATGGTTAAAAAAGTTCCCAACGTACGTGGAAAGTCTCATGTTCTCGTTGTATCAACACCGAAAGTCTTGAAAAAAACAAGACAACACTACAACTGTTCTATTGTGAAAGGTATGGAGTTAGAGGATGAAGGTGGTAAAGGAACTGCACAGTCGCATTGGGAACGACGTAATGCAAAGGACGAATTAATGGCAGGAGTTAGTGGTATTGGTTACTATACGGCGATAACTATGGCTTTTTTTGACGATATGAAGTTTTATCGTGCCAATTGGGGTATGGAAGAACCAATGTCTTGGGGTAAAAACTCTGGATGCGATCTGTTGACAGATTCATGTCTTCAAAATGGGACTACTGCGTATCCCGATATGTTTTGTAATAATTTACCAACAGATAATTTGATTTGTACTTCAGACAAATTGGCTTTAGGATACTGTTCGACAACAAAGTATGTGGCTCCTCTTCCTTTCATATACAGATATTTTGCGTCTTGGAATACAGGTGGTCAGCATGAGTCCCTTACAGATCATTGTCCTTTCGTCGCACCGTACTCGAACAGTCGCTGTAAAGATAGCTCCACGTTTGTTCTCCCAGGTAGTCGTTTCGGTTCCAACTCACGTTGTCTGAAAGGTGAAAATCTTCAAATAGATAGGCTTATTGTAAGTGATATTTGTGCTGATGTTTTGTGTGAAAACGCTACTTTAAAGGTGCGTCTTGTCGGAGATGAAACTTGGTTTCCTTGTACTGAGGCTGAATTTATTACTCCAATGAACGTTTTCACGCACGGTCGCGTATTGTGCCCAAAATATGATGACGTCTGTACGACACGGATAAGCGGAGAAAGCTACATCACAGTCAGAAATGATTCATCTCCAATTACATTTTCCATTTCCGCACCAACAGAAAGTATTTCATGTAAGGGTTCCAGTTCGGAGAATCCCCCAAATTCGGCTAATGAGTTCATATCTTTCGATGATATATATGAATGGATTCTACTCATGGGTATAGTAGTATGGATTGCATTTCTTCTTCACACAATATGGTTACTCGTCCTGCTGGTTTTTAATTTTTTGAAAAAGAGAATGGATTTCATTTTTACACACTTTTACTCTTGGAGAAAAGGTGTCAACGCCTCAAAGGACAGTCGAATTCGCCGCATGCGACGAAGGAGCTCATGCAGTACCGCTGAGGTATGCATCACTTTCTCTGTCCTTGCAAAATGATAAATGGAGCAAGTAATGTGAAAGTGGAATGCATTTCTCTCATCATTTGGGATATCTAATGCGTTAAGAAAAAAAAAAAATCCACAAGTCGTTCGTGTTTTTGACTTTGGCTTTTGTTTTCTGTTTTTTTTCTTTCAGTTTTTTCCGTGCAAAAAGAATACTTAAAAAGAAAACAAATTGATTTATCTTTGACTGTTTTTCCCATTATTAGTATTTCCATTGCTTGTTTTTTTTCCTGATTTTCTTAACTTATATATATGTTTTTTTTTTTTTGCATCTTCATATTTATATACTTATTGAAAAAAGAAATAATTAAAGAGACTTTTCCACAACAGAAATACAAATCCTATGAAAATCTTTTTTATGATTTGATTGTTTTTTTTTTTTTCATTTCATGTTCTTTTTTGTTTTCTTTCAGAATATTTTCATTGTCCCTATCGTTTCCTATAGAGTATTATACAACAGCTTATACATTGAACTATACACACCTTGGAAGCAACGGAAAAGAAAAGGAAGTGGATATGACTTTGGAAATAATATTATTTCAGAAGAGTGGTACACTTCTCCAAACAAACCTTGGACAAACGAGAAACAAAACAGCCAATATGGAATCACTCTTTATAACTTCATACTTTAACTCACACTCCAGAATACGCAAAAAAAAAATGGTAATACCAATAGATATTTCTTTTTTGTGCTACTTTAGATGACTCCATGGCATTGCAATGTCAATGATTCTTTACTGCTTTCGTTTCAAATTTTCTTTTCTCTTTTACTCTGCACCAACCTATTTAATAACAGAAGACAGCATTTACGCAACGACACAAGCGAAAAAAAAAAAGTCGAACACAAACCGCTAAAAGCATCCAACAACGAAACAAGCAAGGTTACGTATGGCCAAGGTGAGAAACTCCGCTCTCATTTTAACTGGTGCGTTCGGCTTCATTGGGGTCGCCGCTGGCGGCTTCGGCACCCACGAGTTGGCGCCACACATCACCCCGAGGGAGCAGTTCGCGTGGGGGTTGGCGGTCGTGATGAACCTCCTGCACGCCGTCGCCATGTTGGCCATATTCGGCGTTCTGAAGAGCGTCGATCCCGATGGCCACATCGCGAAGCATCTGACGCGCGCCTTCTATCTTCTGGCGGCGGGAACAGTGCTCTTTGCGGGGTCCATCTACGCCATGTGCCTCGGCGCGCCGGGCAAGAAGGTGGGACCGCTCACACCTGTCGGTGGAATCACACTCATGCTGGGATGGATCACGGTATTGATTGCTGGATTTTGACGAGTTGCATTCTATGAGTTTTTTTTTGTTTTTCGAAGTTTAATTTTGAAATAATATTTCTTAGCATATAAATTTTAACAGTCCTTTTACTTTATTTTACCTTTCTTTCTATAGGTCTTGGGTCTCTTGCTTTTTTGTAGATGAGCGTTATGGAAATTGGGGATACATTTATGTTCCGGTTATAAAGTTTTGTAATTATGTAGTTTGGAGGTTTTATTAGATGTCTGTTGTGTTCTTGCTTTATTTTTTTTGTTCTTTGTATGGATAAATGAGTGTATTGCTTTCAATTCGTGAATGAACTCGTTTTTCGTTTTGTTGCATGATTCAGCTCCTCATCTTTTTTGTTCTAATTTGCTTTCTTTTTCGTTGTTGTAAGTAAAGTTACTTACAGGTGCTTTTAAGGAATAGATTTGGTGAGATTCTTCTTTTTATAGATCAATTACCTTTGTGTTTGTGCTTCTTTGCTAACAATTATTTATTTTGTCTAAACTCGGTTTTTTTTGTTACTATTTCTTTCACGTCTTGTATTAAGATGCCTCCCAAAGAAATTGTTGCCACCTCATCTCAAACCGATCCAATGTTGCAAGGAACCTACCTGCAGGACGATGCCGTGGACTTTGTTCCATCTTCGGTAGCCCTGGATGAGTTTGATGCTCACTTGGCCAGTGGTCAACCCGTGCACAGTGCTCAGCCGAGATGCAACGTGCACCAAGCGCATAAAATTATTGCAGGACACAAAAAACAGGAGCGTCAGGCACCAAGTCGTCCGCCGCATAGGATTCCTTTGCAGGGTTCCTCTGTTGGTGGGACTCGAGGTTTGACGGAGGAGGAACAGGAACGGCTTGAGGAAATAGAAGCGGTCCGCCACTTGGATGATGACAGTGGATATGAAGATGAGTGATTTTTTTTTTCTATGACTATTATTATTATTATTATTATTTTGTCTCTGTGTGTGTGTGTTTGTGTTGAAGGTGAATCGTTACATTTATATTTCATGAGAAAGTGAAAACACAAAAATTGAGGGAAAAATTAAAAAATGCTATATATATATATATATATATATCAACGACATGAGTAATACATGGATGTGGATTATATGAATAGAGTTGCAAGCATACGGAAGGAAAATGATTAAAATGGGTAATCAACGTCATATTTTTTTCTTTGTTTGTTTATTGAACGTCAAGAAAGCTGCGTCACATGGATCTTTTTGTGTGTGTGTTCGTCGTTGTTTTTGGATTCTTGTTATTGTTTTACAAATGAAATTGTCGGGTATCCATCTGTTCAGACGTTTTTTTTTTTGCTCCTTTATTCAATTCCATCTTTGGAATCTTTACATATCCTATATTTAAAAAAAAATGGATACCAATGCATTTTAATGTACGCAAAACACAGAACCAAATAAGCTACAAGAGAAAGAGAGAGAGAGAGAAGTAAGGCGAGTACGGGTTCAAAAAGGGAGTTTTGTGCGTCGTTGGGTTATAATGAGTATGCACTTTTACAGTGACAAGAACAATATCGAGGTGACATCCTCTTCTGTGTCCATTCCCTCTTCAACCCAAAATATGATTGACAAGTTTTTGGCGCACCTCTTGGCGGAAATATACGCGCACAAATCCGCCCTTTTATCGCTTGAGACACAACGAAATATCTTTCTCTGTCGCACCGCTGAGGCGCAGGTTCTTTCTGCTTCCATAGAGAAGGAACGTCTTGTGCAGCAGGGGTGGTGGCAAAAGCAACTTTTCCTTCTTCAGGCAAGTCTTGCCTGTCGCGTAGCACATCAGCGATTACGCTTTGAGGAACAACGCGCTGCCTGTGGGGTTGGTGCACCCGCGCACATCCAAGTCGCCACTCCTCTTCTTCCCCTCTCAATTGGTGGTGGGATTGGTGAGGATTCTATCCAAGTGAAGGAGAATAGTGCTGCAGTGGGGGTGCTTATCCTCCCGTTAGGAAAAGGGTTAAACCTTCAGTGCCACCTCGTTGCCAATGGGGATGCGAAGGAGCGGATGGCATTCTTTGAGGGAACTCGTCATGTGCCTTTTATACTTACGCACGTTTCGGGTGGAGATGCCGAGGCGGACCTCTCCCCGGACACACAAACAATAGTCACTGCGGAACCCAATGATGGGCATGGGGATGCAAGGAGAGTTTTGACTTTTCGTAATGTGCAACTCCGTGGGGCGGCGGTGAGTACAATTCACACTCTCCTCATCACACACCCGCGCACAAAGTATGGTTTGATTGCACCTTTGGAGGTACACGCTCTTACCATTGCGCCGCCTGTGATTACTATGGCGGGATGGAAATGGATGGAGTCAAAAGAACTCGTCGTTTCTATTAATGTAGACACCACGGAGCAACTTACATGTGTTTTAGCTGTGCTATGTCGCTCTGCGAATTCTTGTAATGAAGAAGAGGACGATAATGAAGAAGGTGGTAAGAATAGATTTACCCCTCTGAGGAGCAGAGATGCGTTCATTTGGACCGCAGAGACAGCAAAAGTGCAAATGCACGCTGCTGGGTGCTGGGGAGCGGAAATAAATGCTCCATTGTGCACGAAAAGTGATAATGAACTCTCAGGTACTCTGTGCTTGCGTGTGATGGTGACACTGGACTGCATGCCACACTCTCCATTTGAGGAAATGTTCCCATTAACACTCATGTCCTCCACCCTTCTCAAGAATGAAGAGATTAATGAACCTGTGCAATCCTTTCGCATTGAGGAACATGGTGTGCTTATGGTTCCGTTGCATTCAACAAACCCCTCACCAGAAAAGCTATTGCTTTTACATCCACACCAGGCACATGCTTCCTCACCACTGCGTGTTTCACTGGATTGTCCTATCGATTCAATCACTGAAAAATGGTTCATGGAGTTCACTGGTGAATGGCCACTTCTCGTGCAACCCGACAGCGGCAGTGTGATTGTTCTGCGCAGCACCAACACGGAGACCATGACGGTCGACATGCATTTTTCCCCAACTCAACATCTCCCACGAGACGAGGAAGGTTCACTCTCGCAAGCCATTTTTATCGCATCGCGCTGTGCAGTAGTGCGACGTTACGCCTCTGGCAAGGTCATACTCACCGAGTGTGATGAAAATCGAACGACTGTCATTGCAGATGACTGTGACACCGTCTGCGCGTGGGAGCCGCCAGAAGATGATGAAGGTTTGGCTTTACTCGTCCTCGCCCGTCACGGCCGCTGCTTCTCCGTCTTTGCCATTGACTATGGTGAGGTGTTGTTCCACTCAAGTCTGCAAGTGAACGCCCAACTCACGGATTCTGTGGGAGATGAGAGGTTTTATGGCATTGTCCCTGCCCTGCGCGGCGATGCGGTGGTGCTTTGGACAGAAATGGCCGTTGAACTCCTCACACATCGCCCAACGTGGTCACACAAACTGCTCTATACCACAGTGGACGCGTATGTTGTGGCGTTGTGCGCCGCAAACTACGAGGAAGCGACGCAGTGTGAGGTAATGGAGGTGTTGGCCTTTCTGCTCCGCTCCGATGGCACCGTTACAGGGTTAATGGAGGACGGGAGCACACGTAAACTGTGTCAGCTAGATTCAACCAGTGCGTTCATGGATGATTCTCTGCGATGCATGGACTTTTCCTTTGCCATGCGTCACATTACGATGGAGGGAAAGGACACGGTTTGTATATGCGGTATGAGCTCCGTGGATAAGCGAGTGCGGTGTGTGTACGTGGATGTTGGGAGAAGGGAAAAATGTAAGGATGACAATAATTGAGGAATTCGATATCTAAGGGATAACTTCCACAAAATGACAAAAAGAAAACCTCATCACTCTCTCTCCATATAAATATATGTATATATAGAGAGGGAGAGGAGAGGAGGTTTGTTATCGGCCTTCCTCTCTATTTTTCTGACACATGCACTCTCTTCACCTTTATGTTCTTTTTTGACACAAATTGCACAACACCAAAAGAAAAAAAAATGGGAAGAGTAAGGGGTATATGTTATCGCTGGAATAAAAATCGTCCACTTTATCATTGTTTTTTTTTTTTTGACGTCGTTGCTGTTGTTTTTTGCTATTTTACTATTTTAATTTTAATTTTTTATTAAATGACATCATATGACTTTTTTCTCCATCTGCTAATAAATCGTCGTGGCGCCTTGTTCTCTCTTTATTGCATTTACTTCCTTTTTGTTTTTGCACTTGTGTGTGGATATCATTATTTTTGCTACAACCCCAGTTTTGGTGTCATTCATGTTAGATGGAAGAGATCACACAGGTGGTGAAGAGCTACTATGACGTGATTGGCCAAAAAGATGAGGACATCTTTGAGTTATACCGCGACAACAAACGTCTGCGCACGGAGGCCGAGGATGCCCTCTCCCGCGCGGAGGAGCGTGAGGTGGAGCTCGGCACCCAACGCCTCCTCGTGGCCGCCCTTCAGACTGAACTGTGTGAGAAGAACACCCTCCTTGCGGCGCATGCGGAGGAGAGCGCCGCGCTGCGGACCGCCATGTTCCGCCTTCGGGAGATCCTCGACATGCCATCGGAGCTCGACCACCCGTTGGAGGATGTGGTCGCCGCCTGTGCCGCCATGCGCCGCGAGTCGGCCGCCCTTCACGCGCGTTGGAATGCGCTCGTGACGGCGCGCCAAACCGCGTGGGACGCCGCGCGCGAGGGATGGCTTGACGCGGAGCGCGCCGTTCGCGCGGCGGTGGAGGAGGCGCGTGCGGTCTCCCTCGCGGCGCTGGAGCGGAGCGCGCGGAGTGCCCGTCTCGGACTCGCGGAACGTTTGCAATGGCGCCAAACCGCCGCCGCCCACCGCACCCACGCGGCGGCGCGCTTGGCGGAGACGCAGTCCCTCAGCGCGCACCTGTCGGAGGCGGCGGTGGGGGCCGTCGCGTTGGCGCAAATGCGCGCGTTGGAGCTCCGCCGCCTTTTCTTTGCGGCCGTCGGCGCCGCGCGCGCGTGGGGCACGCGGCTGGCCGAGGCGGAGGGGCGGCGGCAACGCGCGGAGGCGGCGGAGGCGGAGGGGCGGCGATGGGCCGCGCAGTGCGCAAAGGAGCGCCGCGCCCGGGAGGCGCTGCAGTCCGCCCAAGACGCGCACAAAGAGGCGCTGCAGTCCGCCCAAGACGCGCAGAAAGAGGCGCGGCGGCGGGCGGGTGTATGGCGGCGGCAGTTGGCGGCGCGCGCGACGGCCCTCGCGGAGGCGCAGCGGCGCGCGGAAACCGCGGAAACGGCGTGTCGGTCGGCGCGAGAGGCGTGGGGTGAGGAGCGGTCCGCGTGGGAGGCGCGACACGTGCAGAGCGAAGAGCGCGCGGAAACGGCGCGGAACGCCTTCGCCGCGGAGCGCCAAACGTGGGCGGCGGAACTGCGCGAATGGACCGCCGCCGTCGAGGAGGCGCGACGACGGGCGGCAGTGGCGGAGGCGGAGAAAGAGAAGGCGCGTGAACTCCGCCGGGTGCTGGTGGAGCAGCAGCGGGATGAGCAGCGGCTGTTGCGGCATATGGCGGAGGAAAAGGCGGCCGCTGTGGCAGCCGCACATGCTCGAGAAGTGGAGGAATGGAAGAGACAAGTGAAGGAGTTGGAAGCGGCGTGTAGACAAGGGGCAGTGGTGATGACGGAACTGCGAGAAGCGGTTCATCGGGCCACAGGAGAAAAGTAGAAGACACAGTGGAAAATATAATCATATATATATGTATATATATATATATGGAAAGACGCAAAAAGAGAGTACTTTTAGAATAGAGATGGATATAGAGAAGGGGGGGGGGGGAAAGTAATTGTTGAATGGAGGAGAGCTGATTTTATTTTGATTGAACTCTCATGCACATGGTCTTGTTGGGTTTTGTAGTACCCATACTTTTATAAGTACTTTTGTATGTTGGAGACTTTTGTGTTCCAAGTAAAAAAGAGGAAAGTTTTTCTGTTGAATGAAATACATGCTTTCTGTTTCTTCACAATATTGTCCGCTCGTTTACGCGGACGATACCTTTTTCGGTGAGCACGTGCGTGTGTGCGTCTGTGTGTTTTTGTGCTTGTATATATCTCTATATATTTATAGAAAAGGGGATATATATATATATATATA
The DNA here is from genome assembly GCA_030849715.1 of Trypanosoma mega. NCBI lineage: Eukaryota > Euglenozoa > Kinetoplastea > Trypanosomatida > Trypanosomatidae > Trypanosoma > Trypanosoma mega. The sequence goes on along the minus strand of JASANV010001546.1, from coordinate 123,393 downwards.
TATATATAAAGAGAATGTGAGAAAAGTTGAATAAAACATTCTCTCAGGTGATCTTTGATATTTGTGATGTGGGATTGTGTCCTTTTCTGTTTCTGCCTAATACTTTTTATTTCCCTTTTTTTTTGTGTGTGTGTTATTATTTTCGTTGACATTACCATTCTTATGCAGGGTGTGTAACCACGTATAGAGGGACAGAGAGAGAGAGAGAGGAGGAGGACTTCACACACGGTAATAATAATAATAACTTTTTTTCTTTTCTTTCCAAAAAAGGCTAACAAACCTTAAAAAAAAAAAGAAGGGGAAGAGAATGGCTGAAGAGGAAGCGGATATTCAAGCCAACGTGCCCGCGATTCCCACGTTTGAGGCGATGGGGCTGAAACCGGATCTTCTACGCGGTATGTACGGCTATGGCTATAAACTTCCCACTGCGATTCAAAAGCGTTTCATTGCCCCTTTTATTCAATCCCGCGATCTCGTCGCGCAGGCCTCCTCCGGCTCCGGCAAGACGTCTGCCTTCTGCATTTGTCTTCTTCAAGCGTGTCAACCGACGCTGCGGGAGTCGCAGAGCCTCGTGCTGAGCCCGACCCGAGAACTCGCCGTGCAGACGCAGGATCTGTGCAACAACATTGGCCATCACATGGGCCTCGCCGCCTACGCCTGCATTGGTGGAAAGAGCATGGACGACGATATTCGACGCCTCGAGAGCGGCGTGCAGATTGTCTCGGGCACACCAGGAAGAGTGTTTGATATGATTAAGCGCCGCCACCTGCGCGTGAGTCACCTCAAGACGCTCGTCCTCGATGAGGCGGATGAGATGCTCGGGAAGGGATTTAAGGCACAGATTCACGACATTTACCGAATGATTCCTCCGTTGCAGGTGGTGCTCGTCTCCGCCACGCTTCCAGCGGATGTACTCGATATGACGGAGAAATTCATGACAGAACCGGTGCGCATTCTCGTGAAGCGCGATGAGATCACGGTGGACACCATCATGCAATACTTTGTCTCCGTGGATGAGGAAAAGAATAAGTTTGACACCCTTTGTGACCTCTACGACACCCTAACCGTGGCCCACGCGGTGATCTTCTGTAACACTCGCAAGAAGGTGGAGCAGTTGGCGAAGAAGATGACAAAGGAGAAGTTTTCTGTCAGTTCTATGCATGGGGATATGCCACAGGCGGAGCGTGATGAGATTATGCGTAACTTTCGTGAAGGAAAGAGTCGCGTTCTCATCTCCACTGACCTGTGGTCACGGGGAATTGATGTGGAACAGATTTCCCTCGTGTTGAATTACGATCTTCCGTTTTCGCGTGAGCAGTACATTCACCGCATTGGACGTACAGGTCGAATGGGGCGTAAGGGTCTAGCCATTAGCTTTGTAAAGCGCGATGAGCTTCGGTTGCTACGTGATATTGAACAGTTTTACGCCACACAAATTGAAGAACTGCCGGCAAACATTGGAGACCAGTTTTAAGAGAGAGAGAGAGAGAGAGAGAGAGAAGGGGAGAGGGAGAGAGAAAAAAAAAACGAGAAGAAGAGACGACAAGAGGGAATCAAGAAAAAAAAAAAAAACTATGTGATGCTGAGAAGAAGAAAAAGAGAGAGAGAGTCACGGAAAGCAATGATGATGCGGACGGAGAAGAAGTGTAAAGGGAAAAAAAACAGAAATTATTGGTTGTATCCACTCAAAAAAAAAAAAAACGCAAATGTATATATATATATATATATATATATATAGTTCTTCTTTGTGCTTTTTTTGTATTTTTTTTGTTCTATCTTTGGGTGAGAAGGATGAGGAAAAGGTGTATATGGTTTGTATCCATTATTTGTTGTGGATCTTTTGCTGATATGCTCTTTTGCTGATGGTGTTGTTATTTTTTTTTTTTCTTGTTCTTTATTTGCCCAATTTTTTGTGTATATGGAATACGAGAAAAAATAGTACGGAAGGAACAACAGATCGAGAATTGCTGCTATTGAAAAGAGGCAAAAGAAATAGATAAAGAAAATTTTACTGTAAGTGCGAAGAGAGAAGGAAATAATAAAATTGAGACAAAAAAGCATATATATATATATATATTTATATAAAGAAGGAGAGGCAACATGCCATTATTATTTTTTTTTCTTTCACTTGCCAGCTGCCGCAACACATTGCTGGTTAAAGAAGAGGAATACGTTTTAATGTATTTTTTCTTTAAAAAAAAAAAAAGAGAGAGAGAACTGAAATTTGTACACTTCACATTGATTTTTTAAAATAAATATATGGTCATGATCGATAATAATGTTTTTTTTTTAATTCATAGATGTATGCTTTTTTTTTCCTCTTTGTTTGTTGTTTTTGTTACACAAATACATATGTATATGTATATGTATTTAACCATTAGTTTTTTTTTAAGCAAGGCACAAACTCTTTTTAAATATCGCTATAACAGCGGTGCTCTATTCTTTTCTTCTTCCTCTTCTTTCCTTGTGCGACGGCTGTGTTGGTTGCACGTGATCCCTCCTGTCTCGTTCACACCTCCATACCCTTCCCCGCACACCGTCGATGCTCCAACCACCGGATCCCCTTCTCTTTCCTTCTGACCGCCACCCGCCCCTCTCGGGGTTTCACCAAACGAAAGGAAAAGACCTCCTCTCCCTCTCCCCCTGCGCCGCGGATGACCCGCGCGGTCGGCGCTGCTCGCGGAATCCGTACGGCGATCTCCTCCGCTGCGCGGCCGATGTGCGGCGCCGCGTGCACCGAATGAACGCCCTCACCTCCACCGTCCGCCTCAGCTTTACGCGACAGGTGGCTGCGCGGCGAAGCTTTGCCGAGCTTCGTCCGCTTTGGCCCTCCCAGGAGGTGTGTGGGGTGGAGTTCGAGGAGACATTCGACGCCGCGATGGACGTCCTCGGGTCGATGCGCTTCTTTGGGGTGCTGTCGGCGGAGCAGGAGTTGGTGATGCCCGTCTCCCGCTTGAGCTTTGTCGCCTCACGTACACGGCTTTGGCGGGTGGAGCAGCACCAACACGCCTTTCTGTGCCGACAGTTAGACACCGCATGGGAGCGGCAGCATCGCCTGCGTCGGGATATGGCCGCCCACATGCATCGCCTGCAATGGCGAGAGGAGGAGGGGGCGATGAATGCGTCCATTCCGTGTGCCGAGACGTTGCCGCACCTCCTCGCCGTCCCCGATGGGTCGGGGAGAGACGGCTGTAAAGGGGAATGGAGCGGCGCGGCGTCTGAGGAGAGTCTGCGCCGGATGCGGGTGTTGTATGAGCGATTTCGTCGGGTAACGAGTATGCAGAGGGATGAATTAAATGCGATTGCGAGGGAAATGGACGCCACATGCAATGGTGTGGAAACGCAGTCCCACACGTATCCGCAAAAAGAGGTGCACCCAGACAAGGCGAAAAAACTCGGTGGCTGTGGGAGTTGTAGAGGCGGAGGCTGCTGCACCATAATGTAGGCTCTGTGATTACCTTTACTGAGAGAGTAAGTGGGTCTCATGGGAATCTCAAAATTATGGCCAACAAAAAAAACACATATATATATATATATATATATATATATATATATATACATATGTATATATATATGTATTGCTATAGACATATTAACATAAAATTACATTTCCAATTTCTTGTTGTTTTTCGTGTGTGCAATCATACAAAGACACTCGCCGTAGATGTGGGTACTTATGTATCATAAGGTGTTAAGAATAGATGTGCTACTTATTGTTATTTTTTATTGTTATTATTTGGAATTGAATACCCAAACTATTGGAATTTTTTTTTTCTTCTACTTCCCATTTTCCTCCTCTCCCACCCCTTCCCTCACTTACATCTCCTCTTTCACTCCCTTTTTCCCCCTTGAAGGTGTTGAAAAAAGAAAGCAAGCAGGAAAAAAAAACGAAGAACATTATTAATAATAAATAAAATTGGAAATACAGTATTGAATGTACTAATTAGAGTGGAAGTGATCATTTCTCTTTTTTTTCTTTTGCTCTTTATTTTCTATTACAGTTAACATTCAAAAGAAACGAAAAAAAAAAAGAGGGCAAAACAGGAAATAGTGGGAGTCAACTAAAATTAAAAAAAAACAGTAATTCTATATGCTCAAAATGTGGAGTGAAAGAGTTTTTTTCGAATAAAACTTTTTATTCTGCAAAGTTATTTACAAATATGTATGTATTGCTTCTTTTTTTCTTTTCTTCTTTGGTGAAATTGTGGATACCAAAGAAGTAAGAAAGACAAAATGCTTTGATTTTGCAATTTCAAATGTTGTTGTTATTTTTTCTTTTAGTTTTTGATTTGTGTATGACTATTGTAGTGAACTTTTTTTCATTTGTTTATTTTTGTAAATGAAATTGTCCCTTTTGCTCTCTTTGTTTCGTTGGGGTACCTTTTGATTCTCCCACACACAAACAAACAAAAAAAAAAGATGTACCATGACCCTTTTGAGTCTGGATGCCGTATTGGAAATTTGTAAAGATGATGACATTGAGAGTGAACTTGAAAACCTCCGTGAGGTAATGCGTGGGGTTGAGTTCTTTGTACATAACACGAAGGCATCCATTTCCGTCTCCTCTCTCTCCCCCCAACTGTTGAGCCCCAGCGATGATGTGACGTTAGCGCGAGGGGATACCTCTGAATTGGCGCGGCAGATCTCTCCCCGCCTCTCGCTCTACGCCCCGATTGGTGGTTTGCTTTCGAAGGAGTTTCGCACCCTCCTCCGTCGCGGCCTCGCGCGTCACTTGGCGCGCGTGGCCCTTCAGCGCATTCTCGCCACGGACGCGTTGCCGGATGTGACTGTGGAGCAAGTGACTCCCTCCGCTCCCGCGGTGGTTTCGCTGCGCTGGTCACCGCACCTGCTCGAGCATCTCATCGGCTCTTCCGCCGAACTCGGGGGAGTTGGGGTGCACTTTATCGCCCAACTTCCCGTTGCCGCCACCCTTGCGCCACTTGTGGAGGACTTGAAGGCCCCGTGGATGCCCCGCGCCGATGCGGTAGACTTCGAGACACGACGAACGTATCGATTGCGTTGCACACTTTCGCGCTTAGTCGTTGGGATGGCGAGTGCGCAGGACCAACGCACCGCCCATCGCCTCGCCGTGACCTTGTGCAACGCCTATCTGCGCCAGGCGGAGCAGTTGCGGGATGCGGGCGGCGACGCGCTTCAACGGGCGGACCCGCGGGACGCGGCGGACTGCTACACTCGCGTCCTCCTCCGCGCGCAGACGGGACTTCTCTATCCGTACAAAAACCCGTTACGCCCGCCGCCGTCCCTCGAGGACCGCCTCGAGGATCCCGACGAGGACGACATGCTCGACGACGCGGCGTTGGCGTTGGCGTTGGGCGACAGGCGACGCGACCTGACACCCGCGCACCCTTTCCTCAACACGCTCCTCCGCCTCCCGTGCGCTGCCCACACCGCGCGTGAGGGGCGGCACAGCGAGGCGGAGGCGGAGGCGGAGGAGGCGCTTTATGAGACGTCTCTTCTCACGTGTGGGCGTCTTGTCTTTCCGCAATCCCATGTGTTGTTACATGTTTGGTACGCCCTTCATCGAATGGTCGTCGTTGGCGCGGCGAATGCGGCCCATGCATTTCTGCAAGTGGTACGTTTGACGCCGTGTATGGATAAAAAGATGCGGCAAAGCATAGCGCGGGCGGCGGAATGGTGTAAACGCGTTTTACCACTTCTACATCGCGTGCGGGGTTGGTGTGAGGGGTGCGGTGCAACCACTGAAACAATGGCGAGCTCACCCGATGCGGTTAAGGAGTACATGTGGTGGCGCACGATGGAATTTAAGGTGCTCCTTCGACGGGCACGATTGCTGTGCGTGTTGGGGGACTTTGATGAAAGTCGAAGAACGCTTCTGGAGGTGGAAACACAAATTCGACTCTTGTCTTCCCACCCCTCGGATTCCCTGAGTGGGATTCTTGCAGATGCCACATCACAGTTATCACAGGAGAAGACACTCTTGCGTGAGGAAGAGAAAAAGAGTAGTAGTCGTTTGGTTCTTCGTTTGTAAGGCACGATTTCTCCTCACTACTCCACATTTTTTGTTTTTTCTGTTATTATTGTTATTATATTTTGTTGTTGTTGCTTTTTTTTTTTTTAGTTCGTGTTTCCTTTTTTCCTTAAGGGGGACATGCGGTTGATCTTTTCTCTGTGTATTTTATTTTTATTATTGTTATTATTTCTATCATTTTTTTTTGTTTTACATAATAAACACGAAAGAAAAACGAAGCGAATAAAAGTGGAAAAAAAAAGGTCTGTGTGTGTCTGTGTGTGTGTGTGTGGATATTTAGATACATCGAAAAATAGTGTGCTTTGAGAACGGAGAGGAGTAGAAAATCATTCATATTTCTTCTTATCCCTACTTTGGTGTCAATGAATCGATTGGCGCAGTTTCAGGTGGCCTCTGGCGTCTCTCTCACAGGTGCTGTGCCCGCCCCAGGGATGGATGCATTTTCCCCAGTGAAGGTGACCATCACTGAATCACCCGGTGAACAGGATGCTGAAGCGGCTAGTACGTTGGATAGGTTTTATCAACTCGTAACGAGTGTGGAGGCCTCTGTAAGTAGGCTAGAGCAACTCATTCAGGATATGGCCTCGAAGCATTCCGAGATTATGAGTACTGTAGATGAAATGAAGTGCAATGCCCTGCGTCGGGATGTGGACGACCTGGCAAACCAAGTCAATGAGGCTGCCCAAAGCTCTGGACAAACCATCGAGGCAATGAAAAAGGAGACAGATGCATTGAAGCAAACCCCGGAAATGGAGAGTCATTTTGTTGGTGTCATTCGCATTGAGGAGAATCAACGTCGCTACATGCTTCAAAAATTAAGTCACGTTATGGAAATGTATCAAAGGCAACAACAAACAGTAGAACAACGTTACCGAACTCAAACTGAGCGTCAGATAAAAATTAAGTATACAAATCCTGATGGTTCCGCTATTGACGATGCCACGGCGAAGGAACTTGCTGTAGCTGTATTAGAAAATAACACTACAAGTGGTATTTTCCAACAAAGTAAAGATGTTTTGGCGCAAATCATCGAGACTAGAAATGATATTTACCGTATTGAACAATCTATGCGTACTTTGAATCAGCTATTCAATGATCTAGCATTCCTTGTCCATGAACAGGGTGAAATTATGGATGTTATTTTGAGAAATATTCAGCAAACGACACGCTATGTGGAAGCGGGGCGAAAGGAATTGAAAAAGGCGCGAAAGTACCAAAAAAGTAGTCGTAAAAAACTTTGTTGCATTGTGATTTGTGTAGCTGTTGTGGTTGTGTTATTCGTTGTTGCTGGTGTTCTAGGTAAAACGCTGTAGAGTATGAACTTCATTTATATTTTTTTCTTTCTTTGAATACCCCTCACTGCTCCCGTTTAGCTCTTGTGATCTCTTTTTAATACTCTCCTTCAGAAAGTAGAATATATTGCTTCACTTTTTTTTTGCTTTTGTTTTTATTGATGTTATGATTCTTTCACGACAACGGTCACATACAGTGGTTACGATATATATATTGGATCTTGGATCTTTCTGGTATCTGCAGCACTTGTTGTTGTTGTTGGTGTTGTTTTTTGTAGCTGATTCTGACTGTTGCTTTTAGATAAAAATATTCTTCATGGCGTCTCTATTGGATTTTCTCGGATACTATGAACCAAATGTGTGCCTCGAATAAGTACATCGTTAATTAAAGAATCAATTCGGTATCAAGACAACACAAAAACACACACAAAAGAAAAAAAAATCTTTTTACTTGGTATTGAGCCATATATCCTGTGATACAACTTTATTTCGCTTTTCATTTTCATCATTCTTCTATTAAGATCAGAAAAGGATCTGTTTTTTTCGTTATCGTTTGTGGGAGGAGGAGGATGACATTATTTTATTATTATTATTATTATTATTATTTTGCCGTCCTGCTCCACGTGCTCATCTATACACTTCACATGCATAAGAGTTGTCGTATTACATGGATTTTCTCTTTTTTTCCTAACTTTCTTTATCGTCTTGTTACCTAAACACCCACAACATCAAAACCATACATTTATATGTAAATATTTTTTTCTCAAGCAGACAGTAGTTTTCGCAATTTTTGTGATACGAAATACATAAGGATTTCATTATCATAGTAGGCATTTCATTTTCGTTTTACATTGTTTTTTTGTCTTTGTTGTTGTTGTGGTGGTTGTTTTAATTAACAAGAAAAAAGAAAAAAAAACGAGAGAGAGAGAGAGAGATCAAAACACATAAATATAGTACAAGAAATTTTCGCAAAAAAAAAAAAGAGGGTTGATTTTACATATTGAAGTATAGGATAGTTAATTGAAGTTTGGATTATACATGCGTCGTTTTATCCGCACTCCCCTATCCTGTGGCATCGCTGTTCGTGGCAAAACACCATTTTACTCGCCTCCTTCCTACACTACACCTCTCTTTGTGGAGAAACGAGGTTTCTTAAATTTTTTGCGCTCCAAAAATCAGCGTGTCAAGGTGGAAGAAGTTTTATTTGACAAGGAAACCACACACTATTCAGGTACTATATTTGGATTTTCAGCGGATACAGTTATTTTCTATGCCAAGACAGGTGCAACGATATTAGTGGTTCTTGTCATTGTTGGTACTTTTGTTAAGGGTTATGCTATACTTTCCCGTTTTAGTCTAGCAACGGTGGCTCGTTTAGGATTTATGAGTGGATTTGTGACATGCGCATTACTCTACACGGTTGTCCTTGCTTTGATTCGTCGTTTTCGAATCAATCCTAGCGCAGTGTACAACCAATCTATTGCACTTGTCATGCGTAATGAAAAAGTGGTGCAGCACCTAGGCACACATCCACGTACCGGAGAATTTAAAGCGTATCACTACAAGGGAGGTTTTCGACTCCCACTGATTCGTCGTGTTCGGAGTGGTTCTTACGAATTAAGTGATCTTTTGGGTCTAAAACCTCGAAAGCTGCAAATGATGTTTATTCTTCGAAATCCAGCAAATGGTCGCGAAGGTCTCGTAACATGTGACGTGAGACGTGAGACGACAGGTTTTATGTCCTCCACAAATACGTTTCAATCTCTGGCAGTTACCTTGACCGATACTGGACGCACCATAGAGCCTCAAACTGTTATCGTTATCGGTCGTCCAGAAGATGTTGTATATCGCGGCCTCATGCAGTTATAGGGTGAGGCAAAGGTTGTTATTAATGTTTTTGTTTGTTTGTTTGTTCGTCATTGGTATATATATATATTGTGGTTATTATTGTTCTGTGGGATCATACCATGTAATTTTTTACAGGAGGCATTCTCACCTGTAAGTTTAAGCTGAACAGATACACATCCATTTTTTTTTTTTCCATGTGTGTTTAAAAAAAATTTTGTAAGTCTCGTTTCATGTTTATTTTTATGTTTTTCGTATTTACTTTCTTTTTTTGTTTGTTTGTCGGTGTTTGCATTAGTTGAAGACACCCACAAGGGAAGCATCACCTTCCACATGGAAAGAATTATGGAGGAAGATTTTTGTAGCCCTCTACGGCTTCGATTGGCGTTTGAGCAGTTGCGGTGCCCGTACGACCTTCCATGCGAAGTAAAGAGGCGAAAAATAAGGAGAAAAGACAACCGGACTCCTGATGGGATGTGGTTTTCATCCCTTCTTTCGCGAGACTCCGCCGCTAAAGACGAGACGCCGCGCGAGGCGCCATCGCCAATGAAAAGCGGAACGCAAGAGGCGCCTAAACAATGCGGGGGGAAAACAGGGGAAAGGGTAAAGCATGAAAAAGGAAATTTGAGCGGCAAGGAAGGGGCGATGGGCATGCAACGCGGCCCGGAGAAAAACCCCGACCCGGAAACCACCAAGAGCCCCCCAGCCGCGACCCAGAAGGCGGACCAAACGGCAGAAGGAAATGATAACCCCGACGGCAACAACAACAACAACAGCAACAATGGGAACGCAAGGGATGGCGAGGCTTCCTCTAAACCTCCGGGGGCGGAGACTTTGGAGGAGGAGAAGAAGAGGGGGGCTGAAATCATAGAAGCCGTGGCGCCGCGACCGCCCGCAACACACCGACCACGGGACGAGGCCGAAACGAAAGAGAGTCAAACAACAGAAAGGGTGGAGGAGGCGCCTTGTCGGGTTGACGCCCCCACCAGCAGGGACGCACCCCACCAATACATAGAATCCATACCGGGCGTGGCGGACCCTTTGGGGCTGGAAGGGCGCCTTTCGAGCGCCGTAGAGCGCCTTTATGAAAAATTGCAGGACACCGCCTCTAAGGTGGCCGCCTTGGACGACTTAAGCCGGCAGCTGCGGGAGCATTTTCCATCACAGGAGGCGACGGGCGAGCGACATGAAGCACCTCAAGTGCAGAACCGCGGCGGCGCGACGGAGGACAGGGCAGAGCTCGCCATATACTTTTACACACTGAAAAAGCAGCTGGAGGGGTTAAACCGGTCCTGGAATCTTCTCGAAGCAGCACGTGGCAAAGAAGACCTCGCCCGCGACGCAAGGGAAAAGGTTGTTCGTGTTGAAATTGTTCGCGCGTGCGAAACGGAACCGGTACCATACAAAAAGAAGCCTTTCAAACCCCTTCCGTCCAGGAGGGGCCTTTCCGAGACACCCACGCTTGCTTCAACCCGCCTCTCGAGTTCAACTTTTTCAGAAAGCGCATATTCCACCACAAAAACCTCCACAGATCGCTCCAATGCGACCGTGGCGACCCACGAGACGGTGTACACGGAGGATTTTGAATAGCCCCTTTCCCACCACCCCAAACAACGAGCATACGAAAACACGCAAAAAAACAAAAAAAAAAAGAAACGAAGAAAAAATTCCCTTTCTATGTAAAAATTTGCCAATTTTTCGGCGAAACGCCAACTTGTAGAGGAACCCCGGAGGCCAAAGATGCATATATATATATATGCGCATTGATTCCCAAAAATCTATTTCCTTTTTCCTTTTTTTTCTTTGCCCCCAATCCACTTAGAATGAAAAAACAAGAAGAGAAAAGAAATGGCCTGAGGCGAAAAATGCTCGCGTTGGAATTTTTTCTCAGCCCCACAAAAAAAAAAAAAGACACCCGCAAAAGGGGAAAACGGTTAAAACGCCAAGGCGCGCCAGGAAGAAATTCTTCATTTCCACCAAGGTTTCTCTAAATTATTTAATTGCCGTCGGTGTTGGTGGTGGTTGTGGTTGGCCCGAAACGCGGTTCAGCAAGAACAATTTAATAGAAATAATTAAACTAATGGCGCGCAGAGGCCGCGCAGAGAAATTTTAAAAAAATTATTATTATTATTTTTTTTTTTTAAGGACCAAAAAATAAGAAGGAAAAAGTGGTGGAAATTGGGTGTCTTCTTTTTTTTTTCCCTGACAGAAAAATTCCGGTGCCGGGGATCGAACCCGGGTCTAGCGGGTGAGAGCCGCTTGTTCTAGCCACTATACCACACCGGAACGGGAAAGCTAATTGATGCAAAGCCATGTTTTTATAACTGGCAAGGAAGGGCGGGAACCTACAGAATCTGTTATTTTTCCGCCAACAAGACTAAGAAAAAAAGAAATTGATGGAGGTCGGCGACCTTCCCTTGTTAAAATAATGCGTTTAAAATTAATTCCCCCAGCCTCCCAGATGGGGGGCGATTGTGCCATGACGCCTCGCCCCCGACCACAGCCGTCGGGTTTGGCCTTGGCGCGTGGAAAAAAAAAAAAAAGAAAAAAAAAGGGGCCCTCGTTTAGGTGCTGGCGGCGGCCTTTTGCTCATCGCGCCCGGGCCATGCCCCTTTATGCGGAGTAGTCTGCCCTTGGGTTCCTGTTTCGTTTTTGCCCCTCCCCCTCCGGGCGCGAAATCTGTAAAAAAGAAAAAATGGAGAAGAAAAGGGGAGAAAAGGGAAACTTTCTTGGCGGGAACCGCCGCGCAACATAGCAAAAAGAGGGCGCAGAGCGAACGAAAGAAAAAGAAAAAAGAGGGTAACAATAATAACGCCCCTTTGCCCTGTAGCGGGGGGCGTTGCTTTCCGTTAAAAAAAAAAAAAAAAAGGATAGCCATCCCGCGAACGCCGCGGCGCCGCACGCACAAACGCGACCCGAAAACAGCACCCACGCACACACACACAAAAGGAGGACTATATTTCTAAAAAAAAAAAAAAACGCGTCATCGTCATCTTTTCATATTTTTAAAAAAGAAAAAACAACGCAAGCCGCAACAAAAACAAACAATCTTAACAAGAAGAAAATCAAAAAGAAGGATAAAAAGATTTTCAATGAATAAGAAAAAAAATATATATGACGCGCAAGAAAACTCCTGTCATCTCTCTTGGTATTCTCTTTTACCCTTTTTTTTTCTTTTGGAAGGATGGGGGGTGGAAGTGAAATTTAACGTAATAATTATTTTTCCATTTTCTTTTGTTTGTTTCCCCATCAACGCAATGAAGCCATCACTGCGGCAAATTCAAACCAAAAACGGCAATTAGTGTCTTTAGCGCGCTTTGCCCCGCATTAGTCCCAATCACCTCCCATCCTTTGAGTTCTTCCTTCAGGAGGGGGTTGCAATTGCCCATGACGTAACCCTTCTTTGCGCGGCGGAGCATTTCTGCATCATTCAACCCATCACCAAAGGCAACCGTACGGGCGAGGGCTTCATCCTCCGTGTTGGTGTTTAAAAGGCGTTTCGCCGCATAACCAAGCGCGGCGCCTTTATTTATCCCACCGGCCATCACATCCATACAAAAAGTGGACGAAAAAGTTATTGCAACGGATTCGCAATCAAAGTGGGCTTTTATTTCCTCCGCCAATGCCTTTAAACGTTCTGGGTCGTAGCAAAGGAAAAAGATCTTGGTAATATGGGAAAAATCTCCATTTTTCACAGAGCTCTGTTCATATGGTAAATCCTTCTTTTCCCCAACCTCAGGAACATGTTCAAAGCAGGTGCCCGTTGCCTTGTGGTGCTCATTCACAGCGGGCCAGTCCAACCGCGCATACCAAGCATTCTTTTGGTACGCATTTGCGTTGATGTATTGCTCATCGGAAGGTAGGTAGCGAAAAAGCCTCTCCGCCACATCTGGATTAATATATTTTTCTTCCAGTACCTTCCTCGATTCGAGATCGTGGATGCAGGCGCCATTTGAGGTAATAGCAAACATGGATCCACTGGATGGACCGTGTTTAAGGGAAAAATTATCACACAATTTGGCAATATCACTGTAATTTCTCCCAGTTGCAAGAACAACATGTACGCCCTTTTCCAACAATTGCTGGAACACCTCTTTTGCAAGCGGTGGAACCGTATGATCCGGTAACAGGAGTGTGCCATCCAAATCCGTCGCAACAAGAGAATAAGGCAGCTGATCAGTCATTTGTTGTTATGAAACACCTTCAAATATGAAAATAAAGACCTTTTGTATTTCTTTCTTTTTCTTTTTTCTACCAAAGTATACGAGAAAAAAAAAAAAAAAACAGGAGTTTTGATAAAAGCACAATTACATTCGCAGCAGATCATGAGGAGTGAAGAAAAAAAAAAAAAGAACCCATAAAAAACACTACCATGCGTTAAAAGATTCATGCTTTACGTTCACATTTCTTTTTTTTGTTATCGCTTTTTTCCTTTTATCATTATCAAAATAATTTTTATTTCCGCAACTACTTCTTAACGGTGCTTCACTTTGTAATACCTAAAAAATTCAACTTGGACATTATTTTTTTTTTTTTTTCTAAATAAATAGTTCCTTTTTTTCTCCTCCATTATTCATCTAGATCCTTTATATTCCTTGAATTTCGCCCAACTCCTTCATTATCCGCACATTATCAAATCTTCAGGTCATTCATTTTAGCTATCTTCTTCGTTTCACTCCATTATGTTCTTTCCCCCTTTCACCGTTTTCAAAATTTCCTTCGTTTTTTTTAAATATTTTCAATGCACATGGATAGATCAAAATCACGATGAACTATATATATATATATATATATATATATATATGTAAATACACACACATCTGAGTGTGCGAGTATAATTTTTTTTTTCTTTCTTTCCCTTCTTCTTTTTATATTTTTATTATATGCATCAGCTTAATTTTTCGTCAATGTCTAATTTAAAGGTCTTGACCAAATGTTTTGCCACGCCATTATCAGAGTTCTTTCCTATAGTTTCCAGGTGGGGCGGTGCAACTTCGAGCAAATCTCGCTGAGCGTTCCCCATGAGACATCCCTTTTCAGCCATACTCAACATCTCAAGGTCATTCAGCCCATCTCCAAAGGCAATGCAGTTTTTAATTAGCAACGAGTTCGTATCCTGGCTGGATGGATTTCCTAAAAGGATGGAAACCACTTCTTGAAGCGCCCGTCCCTTATTAACCCCATTGGGCATAATTTCCAAGGCAAACGGCAAGGAAAATGTGACGGCAACGCTGTCACCATAAGTCTTGCGTATTTTCTCAGCGAGGGCATCAAGAAGTTCACGACGATCTGAGGTGTAATACACCTTGAACACATTATCGTACTCTTGCGTTAATGGGTCAAATATTTCATAATAAAAAACGTCTTTATTAGTTTGATAAAACTCTGTTAAATCCTTAGCATGCTTGTTCATCAACCATGAATCCTTATAGTAAATGCTTGTAGCAATTTCAGCATCATTCGCTGCCAACAAGGCCAATTCTTTGGCAACAGTGGGATCCATATTATACTCAACAATTGGTCGATTCTGTGGGTCATGCACGCGGGCACCATTAGATGTTATCAAAAATCCTTGTAGACCTAATTTTCTTTTCGTCTCGAGCACATCCGAGTGGTGACGACCTGTTGCAAGAACAACGTGCACGCCCCGAGCAATGAGGGCGCTAAGCACGTCACGCGTGAACGCCGAAACGTCGTGATGAGGTGTCAAAAGGGTTCCATCGAGGTCACTTGCCACCACCTTATACGGAACTGAAGCACTCATCATGAATCCAACTTTTTTTTGTTCCTTTTTAACAACATGATTCATTCATAAATTGCATACATGCATATAAAGTAAAAAAAAAACGGAAGAAAAACCAATGTATCGAAAAGAAAATAAATTAACCTCTTCCTTCTCATTTTATTGGCATCATGCAATGTATTATCAAAGCAGGAATTGGTCATCAAACACCTAAAATTACACAAATATAAAAAAGAAAAGCATTAGCAACACAAAAAGTGAAAAGTCCAATGAACAACAAAAAAAAAAGGAACCTTCTACCACTACCACACCCTCGATTCCAAATTTTTTGCTTAAATTTCATAATTATTCACCTGTTGATTTTGTTGTAATATTATGCAAAACACACATCCACCAAAGAAAAAATAATAATCATCATCATGCAAAACAAAGCATCACGGTTTCTAATGCTTACATATACATATATATATATATATATATATATACCTATAGATATACATAGACATAACCTTTTTTAAAAAAAAATTTTCTCAAAACTTAGTACATAAAACGTTTTTTTTTCTTTTTTACAACACAATGACAATTTTCCACTTCACCACCTACGAATGGCTTCCTGAAGTGCTTCCACTTCCACAGTGCGCCAAAAGCGCCTCTCCTCCCCTAATGATAAAGAAGAACCAGAATGACTACATGGATTTTTAATATACATAGAAGTAAGCCATTCCTCAATGTTAACAAAAACACGTTCGTTAACATACATAGAGAACATTTCTAGCATGGCTATGATTGTACTACGGTGCACATCCCCTACTATGGATAATGCCCGCTCCAGAATATCATCAAAAGGTACCAATGGCCAGGTACTTGTATCGGTAACATTGTCTTCCGGTTGAAAAGATTCTCGAAGTGCATTTCGAGAATCGTACAGACGATTAATCACATGCTGAACCCTTCTTGACGCAAAAATGGGACGAAGGCCCAATTGATCCTCTAAAGACTGAAAAGAATTTGTCACAGGTGGGACTCCTTGTGATTCCAATTCATTAAAAGAGGCGAGTGAAACAGATGGTTTCCCCACATTGGGAGAGTTATACTCTTCAAAAGATCCTGGAGCATCCCTAGAGACTTTTAAATCTAATGAAGCTCGCTGCGTATTAGTGGGGACAGCCTTGGATGAAGGTGTAATAGAAAGCTCCAAGAGCACACCTTGCTGCCTACCTTGTTTGCCAGTAGATTCGTGTTGGGTTAATATACTTGGACTAGATCGTGCAAAATGGCCACCAATTTCACGTCGTCCTTCCCGTAAGTGAAGTCCACGAATAGGCGAAGATTTGGATCGAGGAACAGAGACGACGGCGTGAGAGGTATCTTCCTTTTTTGGTGATCTCACAGAGGTAGGTGAGGTGATTTCTTGTACAGAATTTGGCAACACAGCGGAAGCATGAGGGCGTAGAAAACTTAATAACTTACCAAAATTTATCGTCTCAAGATTACATATACCACATACACTCGCAAAAGTTATGCTCTCAGTCAAATCATGTGATACGGCAGGAATACCTAGGAGACGTAGACCACGAAAAAAGGCCTTCCAAGAACACTGACCAGAGTGCGCAGCTACCACGGAAATAGTATCCCACTGACCATTCATCCTCATAACATCCACAAGAGCTTCCTCAGCATCTAAAGAATTATTACGGTAGGAATTTGGTAATATAAAACATTCATAAACATGCTGAAGAGAATCGTGATTGTGGACAAGTCGTTGATGCAGTTCAGCTAATCCAGCTGCAGCAAATGAAGGTATACGACGTCGACGCAATGTGGCACTTTCCGGTCTTAAAATAGATGCAGAAAAAGAAATTCCCGAAACTGTATATGCAGATTGAGCCAGGGATGATGAAAATCTTCCTGTATTCAATAACTGAAAGATATTTGAATATCCAACGGTTCGATTCTCAATAATTTTGTATATCTTTTTTAGTAATGGTGGACTAATACCAGAGTCTTCTAATTCCATAAAGCGTATGTTACAATTATCCAACAACATGGTGAGAATCCAACGTCCTGCATCATCATCTAGTCGATTTTTGGAGAAATCTACCCATGTTATACAGTTATGCACATGCAGGGTATCAATCAACGATTTTGCTGACCCTGAAGTTAATCCAGTTGACCGCATTAACAAATGCGTGACAGATGGGCAGAGGGACAAAACACAAGCTAAAGGAAGACATCCATCCTCACCAAGATAGGTCATGGAAAAATCAAGCACAGTAACCTTCCGTGACCAATCGGAGCCAATAATTGAGGGGAGTTGCTTGACAACCTCCGGGTTAGGTTGAACACCATGTTCTTGACAGCTGTACATATACAAGTAACGAACACTATGCTGCGTTGGAGTATCTACCTCCATCGACTCATCCACAATATCTGTTGCTACAGAGGATAGAGACGGATGACGCATATCTGGTAGTTGTATAGAATAGGATGTCGATGCAGATTCATCACAGCTATGAGCCATTCTCTTCTATATACGCAGTAAGCTATAAAGATAAATATACATATATATATATATATATATATACCTATCGAAAAACTCCGCTTTACCTTCTCCCTTCGAATCTTGCAACCATGCCATGAGAGAAAGAGGAAACATCAAAAACAAGGTAATGACAAATACACATATGTGGAAAAACAAAGAGGATAGTTTTATCCCAACAACCACAGCAATAAAACACAAACGGTGACAAAGACACACATAGACAAAAAAGAAAAGCAAAAATAACAACGTAAAAGAAAAAAGCAAAAATAGAAGAAAAAAATCACCAACGGTAAATACACACCAAAACAACAACCAAAAAAACCCAAGAAACTCATGAAGAAATATCAACACCTTTTCCCACCTTTCGAAGGCGATGATGTATCTTCCTGTGGATCCTATGTCAAATGAATTTGTCCTATGTATCATAAAAAATGTGACTAGAAAAAGGAAAAAAAAACTAGTTTTACTCATTTACCCGTTCATTATCATAGATGCAGTTGGGCATTGCATTACAAGTAAAGAAAAAGAAACATGTATTCTCGTGGGATGGTGCGTATGTGTGTAATTGGGTACCTTTAAAAACAAAGTGTAATAATGCATCACAGAGTAATTTTTGAGAACATATTATAATGATCGAGCTGTGAGTACCACCACTCTTGCCAAGATTGAATAGCAGAGTCTTCCATTCCACAGAAACGCATCACAGTTCCCATGTTTTCACCAAGGTACTCTCGACGCATCCATGCAGGTATGACTAAAGGTTCATTGGCACTTTTCTGTTTGCTCTGCTCAGCTACTACGAATGCCGGATGTAACAAGCGATCCACCCAGCGTACATCTTGTGTACTATAAAGCATTGGTTCCGCCCCTTTGTTTAAAAGAAGAAAATTCATTAAACCAGATCGTTCCGTTAAGGAATTATTCTCTTTATCCTTCTCAGGTTGATGCTCCGACGCCAAAGCCCAAAAGATATTTCCAATGCACATGGAAAGTAAAATAAAAAAGGCAAAACGCACATTTCGCCGAAACCCTGTAGCACATGACCAACCATCGTAAATGTTGACATCGTCCACAATACCTTGTAGATACCAAACACATACAAGTGTGGTCAAGTAAAAGGGAAGAGATTGTGAAACCATTAAACCAGAAACCAATATACCAAAACCGATAAGCGGGATCATAGCCATAAGAATATACTTACGATCACCAATAAGAATGGCTGAACTTTTCACACCACACTTAATATCATCCGCTTTATCTTGATAGGCGTAAATAGTATCATAGAGAATGGTCCACAAAACAGCGGCACAATAAATGGGAAGAGTCACAGAAAGATCCACTCGATTTAACACAGCCGCATAACCGACAAAGATACCCCAGTTAAAGCAAAGTCCTAAAAAAAACTGAGGCATATATGTTACGCGTTTCATAAAAGGATATAACACAACAATAGGTGTGATGGATAGAGCAGATACAAGTGCCATTGGCGATAGATTCATGGCAATGACTAATGCTAAACCCAAGTGAACAATGAGAATACAAGAGGCGTCGGCCATACTCATTTCACCAGACGCCAATGGTCGATTCCTTGTTCGTTCCACAAGACGGTCAAATTTGCGGTCCCACATGTCATTTATAATGCAACCCGCACTACGCATCAGGAATGCCCCTGTACCGAATAGAATGAAAAGATGCAGAGGAATAAATGGGGCACATAATACTACAGGGTCTGCACCTTCCCACACAAGCGCTTTCGTTACTGCAAGGCTCGAACCCCAATAGCATGGCAGCAACAAAAGTAACGTACCAACAGGCTTATCAAAACGTACAAGTTGTCCCCAAAGTTTAACTTTTTTCGTTGCCCATTGAATATGATTGGGTAGTTGCTGAACATCTTTGGGATTTTCACTAAGTGTCCAAGTAAGGCGTTCCTTTGCTGATGACCCCGCGTTTCGTTGGGCGGCGGGATCCACTCGAACACCTTCAGGAAAGTGAGCGGATGTCGCTGCCGTGATGGACGACCTTGTCCATGAACGCGTTACCTTATGGAGGAAGAAAGTGCGCCGCATCATAATTCCTTATTTTTATTTTTTTGTTCTCTGTTCGATCTCGGAGGGGAAACCAAACGAGAAGAAACAACAACAACAGCGAAACGGAGTAAATCTCCCAAAAGAACAAAATGTAGGAAGAAAACAAACAAAAAGTGGATGCAAAATGACAAGTACATAAAGTATACAGGGTGAAAAAAAAAAAGACGAAACAAAAACCCACTCAAACAATCAGAAACAGAATGCATCGCAAAAAAAAAAAAAAACATGCGAATAAAGCCTCAAAACAAAGGTTCAAGTTGGAGAACAAAATTGCATATTTATGATTGTGTCTATGTGTTATGCTGCAATCAGCCTAAGCATCTAGAAACAAGGTTCTTGCTGTCTTCATATTTGAGTATGCGTTATTTTCTCCCTTTTTTTCAAAAATATCGAGCACAACAATAGGGGGGTCAGTAGAGGGGATAGGAAAGATTTAAAAAAGAGAAAAAAAAACAAAGATCCAGGTACAAAGAGAAAGAAATATGCAAAGCGCGAAAAAGAATATACATACCCATACCAAAAAACGAAAATCACGCACGTAAGTTCATGTACATTATAGTGCATCTTACTCTCTTAACCTGTAGTACGATAAGAAACGTGCATGATTCTCTTTCCTTTTTGCACCTCTCTCATCCCTCTATTTTTCTTCCTTTTTTCTTTCGTCTTTATGTTTACTTTTTTTTGTCCTGAAAGAGAAGGAACAGATCGGAATGAGGGAAGCGTGCGTATGCATGTGCTTGTCAGTTTATGTGACTCAAACCTCTCAAATAATGATTAGTCCTGTTTAATGAATTCCATAAAAGCGTCTTTATTTCCTTGAGGGGTTGTTGTCGGGCGGCCAAGATCCGGACGGTTCCCTTTACGCACAATGACCTCCAAAAAGGCAGGGCCCGCGGCACTCTTGAGCTCCGACATGGCTTTTACCAAGTCACCCATCTCCAACACAGGTTCCTCGCGAACCAACGTATACCCACATGCCTTGGCTACACCACTTAGTGAAACATCTAAACCCGCAGTAGCTTGTCCCCCAACGGAGTCGTGAGCTCCATTGTTCAGCACCACGTGTTTATAGTTTTGGAGAAGTGGAAGCTCCGTTGGGCTCAGTGGTTGATGGGCCGCTGTGCCACCCACAACTGCCATAGAGCCCATATGCATAATCGCGGCACCATCCCCATCAAGACAAAAGACTTGTCTTGACGGTTTTGCAAGGGCGATGCCGGTTGCTATGGAGGAACAATGGCCCATACATCCTACAGTGAGGAAGTCACGGGCGTGCCCCGCTCCACTTCGCTCACGAATCTCGAAGACTTCCCGAGAGGGCATACCTGTTGTACTCACCACAATATCCCGCTGATCAAGCTGTCGCAACACCTGATCAATAGCCTCCTCACGAGATAAAGGAATACCCTTAATAGTCTCTTTTTGAGTTTGTAGTTGATATTTATTAAATGTACCCGAGTGCACCAAAAGGGCATATGGGGTTCCATGAGATTGAATGTGATTTACAGCCTTATCTAAAGCCATCTGCATGGAATCCTCCACATTACTTTCTCTAGTTGCTGAAAGAACGGAATAGGGCACCTCCACTGTGTCCATAAATTTCTCACTCAGACGTCCTTGAGCAACATGCTGTGGCTCATCTTTACATCCAGGTGCACCTCGCCATCCAACAACAAGCAGCAATGGTATTTTATAAACCTCAGCGTGTGTAAGACTTAGAAGCGGATTCATGGTATTACCAAGTCCACTATTTTGCATATATACAAGAGGTATTTCACCAGTCGCTAAATGATGACCTGCGGCCATCGCAACCGCATTGCCTTCATTTGCAGTAATGACGTGTTCACGGGGATGGGTGTTGTCAGTCACAAATGCGCAAAAATCTTTTAAAAGAGAGTCAGGGACACCAAAAAAACGATTAATTCCTCGCTGCTTTAGTGCTTTAAAGAAGGCTTCTGGCGCTAGCTTGTTCATCATAGTCCAAAATTTGACTTTAGCAAGAATAAGGTAGACGAAAAAAAAAAAGGAGGAGGGGGAAAAAAAGAACATCAATGAAAAGAAAAAAAAAAATTCTTACACCATTAACAAATTACAACGATAGTAAATAATTATTTGGATAGCATGGGATTGGTTTTTTTTTTTCCTTTGTTTGCCCTACTTCCAACTGTAGATAATGATCCACATACAGAAGATTTTCCCTTTTAAATTTTTTTTTTATGGAGTAACAAAAAATAGCAATAGTATCAATAGGGAAAGATAACATGGAACTTGACAATTTGCATTTAAAAAAGGGGATAAACGCTTTGAATGCGTCAACACACTCACACATAAATATGTGTATTTACACGCATTTCTCAAGTGATGTAAACAGAGTTAAAGGGACGAAACACACTCTTCAATGTTTTCCAGTGGGTCTAAGAAGAAAGACAGCGACATCTTGGGGATGCCGGCACTGACCACCAAGCAAGATAAGCCCCTGTTTTGTTGTTGCTAACGCCGGTGTGTAACGCCAATGCGGAGCCACCCCATCAGTGACCCTCACATAGGGTTCTACCACACTGCACTCGAAACGATCCTCATTATTATCGCTCCATCCAATACA
Organism: Trypanosoma mega; assembly: GCA_030849715.1. Lineage (NCBI taxonomy): Eukaryota > Euglenozoa > Kinetoplastea > Trypanosomatida > Trypanosomatidae > Trypanosoma > Trypanosoma mega. The sequence goes on along the minus strand of JASANV010001546.1, from coordinate 101,269 downwards.
CTTTACCTTATCGCATCCCTCCATCGCATCCTTTCCACCTAGAAAGAAAGCTATCTTTTTCTGCCCTCGATAAAGCGACCCACCAACATGTCCATTTGACCTCGGGAAGATTGTTGCTGTCGTGACTGTTGGTGTTGCTTTTATGTCTTGTAACTGCGTCCAATCTCGAAGAGAGAGACGAAATACCCAAACATCTTGTAAGCTGAGGATATCACCCGCCACGAAATGCGCACCGCCGTACAACACACATACATCGGGCGAGATGAAAACAATTTCCCCTGCAAGAAGTCGCGGTGTTGGGACAGGTCCCTTGATCCCCTCAATCCGAGTCCAGAAGAGGGTGCGAAGGTCCAACTTGAACATCTCGTTCACCTGTTCCGCATCATCCGTTTCGCCGCCAAAGAGGAGGAGGAAGTCTTCACCAGAGGACGCACTCCCACCTGCGGAGTGCCGCGAGCGTGGGGGCGGAACATCTCCCGCCGTTAACACGTCCTCCGCCTCGAGTAGTAGAGACGCATCACCAGAGTCGGTTCGCAGTGCCAATCGAATGAGACTATTGGTGCGTTCCATTTCCGCGTTGAAACCGCCAAAGAGGTACGCGACAGGGCCAATACGAGTGAGTGAAGCCCCATCGCACTCCACCCATTCAGCGCTGAGGAGTGTTACCCAGGAAAGCGTGGGAAGTTTGCTGGCATTAGAGGCGATAATGTCACCGCTTAGCTCACCTTCGCAGTAACCACCAAGGCACAATACCCACTCCTCATCGGTGGTGCCAGACACTGGCAGACAGACAGCGCAGTGCCCTTCCCGACTACCCAGAGACCCATCCAGTTCCTCACACGGAACCCACTCCATTTTCTACTCGATCAAAAAAAAAAATAGCAAGGAAGAAAAATGATAAAATACCAAAAAAAAAAGATTCAATAATAGTAACAATAATCAACAAGAATAACAACAAAAAATAAGATGTATCTAACATACTATGTTAGATACATATATATATATATATATATATATATATATATATATATATATATATTACCCATTTACACCGATTTCTATAAATGCATATGGTTCACTTCTACCATTGCTGTCATTTTTTTTGCATGTTTTTCTCATAAAGAAAACTTCAAAATATTGTAGTTTAGCAAGCGCCTTCCCTTTCCTCCTTGTTATTATATATATATATATATATATATATATATATATATATATGTGTGCTTCTATACAAAAGTATTTAAATCGATTATTTTATGTGATCTATAAAAGGATTAATTGAATCGCGTAAGTTTTCACTTCATGTGCATAATCATACATGTAACCTAGGCCTTTGCTCTTCCAACTCGGGGTACTCTTCCTCCAGTTGGTGAATCATTTGTCGAAGTTCAGCAGCGGTGACATCTTCAACCGCATCATGATCCTCATATAGAAGCTTCACAGCGGCACAGCTCCATTCGTGTGTGCATGTGGTGACACGCATTCGTTGAATTTCTTTCGGGTGATGATTAACATAGGAAAGCAGCGGTTTCACGATTGAACTCTTTCCATTCCCGCTTGGAGGGTGAACATGAGACTTTTGTTCCTCTTGTTTAACTTGAATATTTTCCCCCTTCTTTACCTCCGTGTTACAACTGAAAAAGGTGGCAAGCTCCTCGGTTAGAGTGGGAAGAGATTCGTGTAAAAGCATGCTACTCCTGCACCATTTCGAGAGACGTCCACTATGACTCTCATGTTCAAATCTATCGTCAAGGAGTACCACAGCACCATAGTCACGACTATGACGAAGGCATCGACCCAACGCCTGATTTACAGAACGTATTGCATCTGTTAAGTACCACTCTTCACCACTATAGTGCCGTTGTGCTCCCACAGTCCAGGATTTAAGTGGTTGAAATGGTACACCCACACACAAAATGAGTCGAGCCATACTGTCCGCGAAGTCAATCCCTTCACTTACTTTGGCGCGATAAACAGAGGCGAGAATGGCAGTACGACGGCTAGTAACCGCACGAAAGGTGTCCAACAATGCAGGAAACTCATCTCCTGCCTTGGGCTCAACAAAGATTTGAGGAAGTCGACCACTTCCCTTCCGCTCTTCAACACCACCACCACCACCACCACTGCCATTGTTCTTGTAACGGTAAATACTCTTCTCCCTGTCCCTGTTAAAGTTTTCCTTGTTGTAGAGTGCAGTAAGACTCGACGCTAGAGAATGCATCACATGGTAATTCGGTAAAAAAACTAATACTCCACCAAAAGGCACCTGATCAACCAACGATACGATTGTAGTGGCTAGACGAGAGATAAATGAGCTATCCTTCATATTGGCATACGTGCAACGAATACGTGACGCGTCTGTCATTCGAGTGAGGGCGGAAAGCCGGTATTGATGGGTTTTCACCACGTGTTCCCCCTCAAATGTGAGCATCTGCGAGGGTGAGAGGCCAACATCACGTGCTAGTTGATCAAAAGGAGCTAGAGTACCGGAAGCTAAAATGATACGATGCGTACCTCCCAGAAGGTGTTGAAAAGCCAAACCCCCATCCAAACATCGGATACCTACACTACGTTGTGTATGTGTTAAGTTCCCATCCGTGTGTCGGTTTGGTACTTCGTGTATACTAAAAACAAAAGCAGAAGGCTTTTGAATTAAAAATCGCATGATAAGAAGCCATCGCTTCATAACAGAAAGTCCAAAAACAGAGAACTGAAACGGATTAAACGTGACTCCAAGGGACATCACAATACCATAGGCTTGACGAAACATGGCTAATCCAACACTATTTGCATGTTGTCCAGAAACAATTGGAACATACTCTTTTATGCATTGTTGAATAACTCGAGCAAGTGATGCACCGGGTATTGTTGCACCACGACTTTCATCATTGCCTTTCTCAAACAAGTGAGAGGTGCTGTCTGATGAAACGCCCGATGAAGCAGAACATTTTGTGGGATCGTCCACAAAACGGAAAATAGCACTAAATATATCAAAAAGAAGAGAAAATAATTCTCCAAGGGTCCAGTGAGTCAACTTGAATTCACGAGGATAAGCTAGTGTAAAAGTCCCCATATTTGATGTTGATGTTGATGATAATGATGCGTGAGAAGAATGAGACACAATAAGCGGCTCAAGCTCATGCAGGATAAGCTGTAGTGTGTGGGTGGATGTTTCCAAGGATAACGCATCTTGACAAACAAGCGGTACATTATGTGCTTCGTCAAATACAATAATGGAGTGATTTCGCAACGCTCCCTCCATCTTACACTCATGTCGAATGAGTGGGTCTAGGAGATACATATATGTGGCAAATGTGATGTGCGCATAAAAAACCAAGTCCCTAGCTGCATAGTAGGGACAACTTTGCGTTGCCACACCCTCCGTCACAAGATCTTCCATATCCCATACCTTATCAGATCGATTGCGGCAGATGGGAAAACCAATAGCTTTACTTGCAAGTGCGTTATAGCCATGTACTGCTTCACATTGTCCAAGTGACACTAACTTGTCACAGACTTCTCCCAAATTGATTCCCTCAACTGGAAGGGTCTTGTTTGCTCTCGCCTTGAGAATAGTAGAGTTAATACAATACCTTTCTCGACTGCCTAGAATGTTCATTTTTAACCGTTGAAGTCCACGTAGTTTGCTCAATTCCCCAACGGCTTGTCGCACCTGGGCGTGGGTTCGTGTGACGTAGAAAACTGTACACGGCGGCGGGTCATGTTGACGACGAAGGTCTGTAGAGGTGTGGTCCATCTCCACGCGCAACCGTTTTACACCAGGGGCACGAAACTGCTTAAAGAATGTGGGTGGAACTCTCCACTCGTCTTCACTGTCCACCACAACATTACTCCCATCGTTGCAGCGGGACTGGACATGATTAAAAGAATCATTATCATTCCTATTTACATCCATCTCCTTGTTTTCATGGGGTTGATAATAATCATGGTGCACGTTTTCTTCTCTTGTCTGTGGTTTAGTCTTCTCATCTGGACCAGAGAAGGGTTTCCACGCACGTGATCGCAGGTGCTGCTCCAGCTCGAGCGGAGTGAGTTTGTCAAGCTGCAATTGATATTGTAAAACACTTGAGAGAAGAGCCAGTGTCTTTCCACACCCAGTTGGAACTTCAACTGCAGCCACTGGAACCGGTGGGGAGGTGGATTCCAGACATGATTTGACTGTATGAGACATTTTTTTCTGCACATCATACGGCTCAAAAGGAATAACATATGCCCCTTTTTCTTTATTCACTGACCCAATTACTGATCTCTTTGCATCACTATCAATGTGTTTGATTGTCATTATTCAAACAAGGTTAATGCCATGCGAAGGAGATACAGAGATGCTTTCCTATCCTCAACCACAACAACAGAGAAAAAAGAAACAAAAAGCGCTCTTTTTTTTTCTTTCTTTCTTTTTGGTTGTGGTTTGGCTTCGCTTATGAATAGTTGTATATAGATATAAATATATGTATATATATATATATATATATATATATATATATATATATATATATATATATATATATATATACTTTTTGTATCCTCAAAAAGGGGTGGAGAGAAACATTTTTGAAGTAAATCGCATTACTGAAAGTTCATTCCAAAAAAATAAATAAATGGAGTTACACAAGCAAACATAGACAATGATATATAGGAATCAACATATGTATGTATAAAGTAAGGTATTCAAAATAGATTGCGCACAACAGCGATAATGACAGCACCGGTTTTCCTTCATACACCACCGCGCACAGAAACACACACACTCACAAAGAAAAACACAGGGAGAAAATAACTAATAACACATTTATCCTTCCTTAATTGTATGCCTCAACGTCTCATTCATCTGCTTTCTATTCGCCTTTTTTCTTTTTTTTTCTTCTTCTTCTTCTGGTTACTGTTTGTCCATCTTATTATCTGTGTCTCTGTGATTTCCCTTTCATGAAGAACACTGAAAGGCAATTTTTAATTTTTTTTTATATTTTTTTGCCTTCTTTTCCCTTGATAACTTTCTCCTTTTTCCCTCCCCGTCCCCCCCTCTCTCTTTCTAGAAACGCATTGACCCACTTGGTCCAGCAGAGCGTCGGCGCCGAAGGAGGACTTCGGGCACAGCCAAAGAGGCGTCCGCAGCGGGTTGGGCTCCACCACTACGCGTTGTAATACCCTCAAACCCCACGTGTGCCGCGCCGGACAGGGGCGCACTGTGCATAAAGCTCCACGTATCCCCCACCGAATGGTATATCCCACCTCTGTCAAAACGCATCTCCTCGAGTCCACCCACACCCGTCGCGGTTCCTCTATTTCCTCCGCCGGCGGTGTCGTTTCCGTCGTTTTCGCTATCATACAGGGTGGCGCGGCGACGGGCCAATTCACGGGCAATGAGGGCGGAGACCTCCTTATCACCGGCTTTGAATGCAAAGTGCATGCGGTTAACGAGTTCCTCACGTCCGAGTCGGGAGAAGCCGAGACCTTCCATGGCCTGGCGCGCATAGTAGTGGGGAAATAGGTATGCTATAATTTTACCCCACCAAGTTGTGGGTCTGCTGACGGGTAGTGTATGGGAGACGGAGGAAAGTGATCGGTCTGCTGTGGCTGCATCATCACTGGATCGGATTTCCGTGCTCCGGTATCGCTCTAATCGCTGCTGTTCAAGGTACTGTTCGTGTAGTAGGGTAATAAAGGCACAATCCTTACCCTCCCAAATGGAAGGGTCGTGTGGTGGAGCATCACACTTTGGCGTTCGCCAAACCGTTTCGCAAGCTGTTCCGGTCATTCAAAATTCCTCCTCAGAGTCTAATTATCCACACAACCACACACACAAAAAAAGAAAAAAAAAAGAGAGAAAAAAAGTAACACTAACAATCAAACAAACAATAACCTTTTGCTTTTTGACCGCTAGAATCTTAAAGAGAAAAAATAAAGATAAATAAGAGGAAAAACAAGAATGTAAAAAAAAAAGTTTAAAGTACTCATTCCACAATTTCAATGGCAAATCAAATACAAGAGCGACAACAACAAAATGAAACACATACGAGACAACAGCACATAACCACCACCACCATCACCACTCAAAAACGAATTAAATTCGCACACTTAAAACCTGTATGATTTCCTTCCTCATCAAGAGAAAAAAGCAACCATTCTGTGAAAAGCTAAACAACTCCTCTTGCAAATAAAAAATGACAACAATAAAAAATACAAGTTTCAACTTTTTTATCCAGCTTCCCCCCTCCCTTCCATATATATATATATATATATATATATCTTTTTTTTTTTTTATTGTTGAGACTCACCACGTGACATTCCATGTGTTCTTGTTAATCGTCTTGAACGGTGCTTCTTTCGGGGCTCTATTTGCCACCTGTGCCCCACGTCGAAGGCGTGGCTCTGGCTTTGGTGCCCCAGGGTAACGTCGTTGACGGCGCAGAATATTAAAAAATATTCTTTTCCCCTTCGCATTGGGTGGCATCGGAACTGTGTGGCCTGCGTACTGCGCCAACTCCCCATCCTTTAACGTCTTCACGAGTGGCTGCTCAAATAAATGTCGTGCCATGGATTCCTCGTCTCGTATGCGACGCGCCATATTTCGTAGAAGGTGTCGTTTACCCCATTTATATGCCTTTTTAACGGGATCCTCATTATCCGGTAAAAAGAGTGGACCCTCATGATCCCACACACGACCCTCACCTATAACAGGTACCTCATGTTCATCCGTAACAAAACCAACACCATCTTCAAACCCATCGTAAATGTCTTGCACCGATGTCACATATCCCGTATCTCGATGGCCAAGACCCCACAATGCCTTTGGAGCTGGAAGAATAAGAATATCATCAGAACCAAGACAGCGGATTTGTTTCATAAGCTCTGTGATGGCAACATTGGCGTAACTACCCCGCTCCAAGGCAAACTGTAAAGTTAATTTAGAGTCCGACGGATTATACTCATATTGTAGATTTATAGGTTTACGAATAATAGGTCGTGGTGGTTCAAGAAAGTCATTAAGACCCACTTTTGTGTGTCGTGTGTACCAATCAAGGTGATATTTCTCACATATTTGAAGGTAATATTCACCAATTACATTTTGTGGACGCTGAATAGCATTAAAAGAGAATCCTGGATGTACCACATCCGTAATTGTATGTTTTATACGGTTCGACTCATCCTCCACGAGACGAATTAATTCACGGTTCAATTCCTTACGATCTTCTCGTGACGTTTCCACGCGGCGAAATACCTCTGGTATAACTAAATCTCCAAGGAGGACATCTTTACTCCCAAAATGATGTAGACGCAGTGTTAAAACTTGATTCCATAAATAACTACTCAATCGTTGTGCTGTCATGCGTCGGCTCATCATACTTAGATCGAAAAAGGCTTCTCGAAGTTGTAGAATCACTAATTCTTGCTTTTTATTAATAGGTCCGTGATCATGTACAGATGTCAAGGGGACTCCCAGGGCAGGGCATGAAAGAAAAGGTGGTATATCCAAGTCTGCAGGTTCCACCGCAATGCGACGCAGACGTCGCACAACATTGCGCCTATACTCGTCCTGTACAGGATTAGGATACTTTTTTTCACGCTGAAGTAACTCGCGCAGAGTTCGTTCATGTTCTGTATAATTGAGAAAACGGAACGCAAAAGCAAGCCAATTGTGATGTAAGAGAGCGAATGCGGCATCTTCTCGTCCCGCAAACCACGAAAAACGCTGGCAACCATAGTAATTTGGAAACCCATTTTCTCCAAAATAGTGAATAGCCTTGTCAATAACATCTCGTGGTGCGGCCACATCTCGGAGAACAATTTTAAAATGATTACCGAATAATCCTCCCGGAAAGAGTGGTTCACAATGATACGAAAAGTCAGAGAGCGTCATCTTCCACCTTTTTTTGCGGAATATTTGATTCGCCTCAATTGCGGATGAAGGGGTTATGTTCTCGAGTCTCACTCGTTGAACAGTATCCCCAATGTAATCCTTGATACCTGCAACAGATATCCCGGCAGGGTGCATGCGAAGTGTCTGGGCAATATTTGCAAGTGCCACACTGTGTGCCGTGTGTTGTTTATGAAGGTAACATTGAAGGTAAAAACGTCCTCCCTTTTTTTGAGCTGGTACTTCCTCTTTGATATCGATAGTGGAAGTAGCAGTCCCATCAACTGTGACACATGATGGGGATGGGGATGAATAGGATGAGGCGGAAGAGGGAGGCGTTATTTTCTCCAGTGAGAAATCGGAAGACAAATGTGATGTATTAGAGGAGGTGCTTGTTCGATTTCCATCCCCTTCTTTAATAATTTCCTCAATTCTTTCTTTTACACGAACTGTAAAAAAAGATGAATCTGGTAGAACGTCCTCCTCTTTTTCGTCTAGTTTGGGGGAATTTTTTCGATCCTGTTGTAACAACTCTGCAGGGGGCGGCGGGATGGTCCAATCAGGTTTTCGTGAGAGTGTCTTTCCTCCAATGTCGACTGTGGAGTCGGGAATCATTTCCGTCACAAAAAAGTCTCTCCAGTGCTGCCGAAAGAGGCCGTTGAAGCCTGGTATATTCGGTGAGGCGAACGCACCCATACCAAATCGCCATTGCACGGCTGCCTCATCAGCGAAGAGCGCATCAGGGTGTTGCAGCGCTGCGTTGTGTTTGATCTCCTCCTCAACAGCTTTGGCCTCTTCCTGTTCAATAGTGAGGTTCTGTCGATCTTCCCACTCCCGCAACATTCGTCGCATTGTGGAGAGAGTGGAAAAGGGGCGTATTTCCTCCTTATTCTCCGCCTCACATTTCTTTCTTAGATTGGACTTTAGCAGCACCTCAGAGCTGTTTGTAGTATGGAATAATGAGGGCGAAGGACAGGAGGTCTCGGGAAGGCTATTTAGCAGATCCGCTTTGCGCTTTGCTCGCCGACTTTTCAAGATATTGTGACGAATGTGACCACTTTTAATATTATTGTTAACACTAGCCGCATCAGGAGTTGTAGTAAAAAGGGTAGAGGCACTCGGAATACATTCCAATGGGATATTTTTTGCCGCTTCCTTGTTCAATAATTCATGCACTTCCTTTTTTCGTAGCTCTACTGACGCAGTTTCTTGTTTTGATGAGGAGACAGCTTTTGCATGCTCCTCAGTGATGGGAAAAAGTCCCAAACGATACGCGTGAAGGTCAATCTTGTAGAGACGTTCAGTATCTACAGTCCAAATCCATTTCCCAACATGTTGTCGCATCTCTTCATTTCACAGATACGTACCTCATAAAAAGAGCAAAAAAAAACAAAAAAAAGAATAACTACAAGATGACACAAACAACTACAGTGATAGGAAGAGTGCTACGTGGAAACAAATCGATACACAACGATAGAAAAGGTCAAAAAAAAAGCAACGCTATGTGGTCAACATTTTTGAGTCATCAGGAATGTCCAGGTTATCAATGGTTAATAAGAGAAAAGAAAAAAAAAGGGAAGAGAAACCAAACAAAAAGAGGCACAAGAAATCATCAACAAAAAAATCATAAATTCACGATGATTTAAAAGATATTCGTTGTCAGAATGATCCACTTTGACCAAAATGGATCTTTAAAATCATTAAATCAAACATAAGAGCACTTAAGCTCACTCATAGGAGAAACAAACAGTTCCATGCGAAGTCAAAAAGAGAAAGCGAGAGAAAAATAAAAATAAAAATAAGAAATACATCTATAAAAGAAATCCAAGTGATTTCTGTGCAATAATGCCTATTTTCTTTCATCGCTCCTCTCCCAACCCTCGCTTCGTTTTTTTTTTTTTTAGAATAGCAATTTCTCCCGTCAAAACTCTACTTTTTCCTCTCACGATTTCCCGTTTTTCTTTTCATATATATATATATATATATATATATATATATATGTCTGTTGATGACAAATTTCTTTTCACGTGTCACCTAGGATAGGCTTTCAGCTACTTCGCTGGTGTTGTGGCGTGGTCGAGCCCCGTTTCCCCAAAACCGGTCCCAAGTTCAAAAGGCTGTGCATAGATAATTTCATAGCCTGTGGCGTTTTGGCGTGTGTGGTACTCGATGGTGGTGGTGGTGGTAGTGGAGCGGCGATGCGACTTCTCGTCTGCTCTGGTAAGAATCGTCCCCCTTTAGACGGCGGTATTGGGCTGCTTCCACTCCATAGAGGGTTTCGTTGCCGCGCTGTGGCGGCGGCGGATGTCTCTCGCGGTCTCTGTGGTCGCCCCGACGCATCCTGCCGCGGCGCACGCATTGGGGACGACAAGGGCGAGGTGGAGGGGATGGCGCTTGGCGTCTGTGGGCGACTCCCGTGCGCGGGGGGTTGGCCCAGCTCGTGCATCACCTGCTGCAGCTCCGACACGAGTCCGCGCTCAAACCCGTTGAGGGCGTCGAGGCTCACCCGGCCGGCCGCGTCGACGGACTCCCGCACGGCGAGAGGGTGCGTCGACCAGAGCCCGGGCGTCCCGCGTTCGCCGCCGTCGTCGCAGCCCCACTCCCCTGTTGGGGTGAGGGCCAAGACACACTCCCGCGGCACATCCGTTTGGTGCGAGCAGAACGGTTCGAGGCCGCCATTGTAGAGTCCGCCATTGGCAATGGCATACCACGCGAGGAGCGCCTCCGCATCGGCGCGGCGAAAACCATCAGGCGAGGAGAAATTAGACATCCCGCCCTGACAAGTGTGTTCGGGGGTGTCAATGAGGAATACGAGGTGATTGCAGCGGCGGCACACAAGGTAGTAAATGGAACCAATAACGCGCCACGCCCAGCGTTCGACATGCTCATCGCTCCATGAGATGGATGGTATGGCGAGATCTACGGTGTGAGAGGAGACTACATGTGTCTTTAAGATTTCTCCCCGGACGCCAATGCAGTCTTTTGAGAGTTTGGGACAGATCGCAGGTTTTACATTTTTACCACTCCGCTCCGCCCGTTGGAGTTCTTGTTGATCAAAAAGAACTCCACACAGGCGGCACCAACGCAAACTCGAGGTTTGCCCATTACTAAGTCGATCACAAACAACATGACGGAGTAGAGCAGTAAGAAAACGACGATTCGGGGAATCCTCAACGCGCCACTCAAAAATTTTCAAAAAAGCACGAGCGAGATCAGCGTCAGATAATGTGCTCGAAAGCCGTGCAATGAGTTCACCTGTTAAGCAACTCATATTCACACCGGAAGCCATAACACGCACGAGGTGATCCTTTATGTATTCCAATGAGGTATCTACTAGGGGTTTCATGAGGAGGAAGTTCGAGGAGAGGGCGATGGAAACGGCATTTTCCGGGGTGAGTGCGCGTTGCTTACCCTCCACGTACGCCATTAACCATGCGAATATGTTGACATCACAATTCACACGCAACGGGACAGGTGATCGTGGATGTGCGGCATCACCTCGTTGCTTCATAGGCTTCAGTGGCCTGGACCGATGATGCAACTCTACGTTTACTTCTTCTCTCCTGTGAAACTCATCTTCGTCTTCTACTCCGTCGTCGTCGTCTTCCTCTTCAATGTAGCGTTGAATGATTGGACTAAAATATGCCATGGACGTTTCCAGGATGGCGAGATCACAACGAAAAACTTGAACCGCATCGATTTGTTTGTCATAAACGGTTACCTCTACATCACGCTTTCGTTTGTCACCGGTGCTAGGTGAAGTGCCAAGCCCACTGCAACTGAGAGGTTCCCTATTCAAGTGAATCATTGTTTAACTAACAAACCCTTTCCCACCTAACAAAAACGACAACAACAACCGATGGCTTTATGATTCCATGCATCAGGTACAAAAAAATACGCGTTAATTTTTAAATTTTTGTAAAAAAAAAAGTAAAAAGAGCGACAGGGAAAAAAAAAAAAAAGCTTCTAAAATGTTCCTCTCCGAGTACCAACAACAATAATCACTGCAATCAAATTTCAGAGAAATATCAAGTGCAAAAAATCACAACAAAAGAGAGAAGACTATTCGATGGAAATGCCAAAAGCAAAAACAACAAGAAGAACTCAACCAAAATAGCAAAGGTCACACCGTCTGCACGCATCCCGAAAAGAAAAAAAAGAGAGAAACACACCAATTGCAGTATCAATCGTTTCCTTTTTTTTTTTTGTGTGTGTGTGCTTTTCCGCTTTCCATTTCACGCATTAGACACGTCCAAACTAAGATGATGTTTGTACAGCACACGGTCAACCATCGTCAAACCACAATAGGCCGGAAACGGCAAAAAAGAAAAGTCTCCTTGTGCCATATAGGACTCCACTTGTGGCATAGATGAGAGTTTTTTTTGAGCATTACCATCACCCCAATTTGGGATAACTGGCAGTTGATGGGGGTGAATGTAATAAGCTGTTTGAATTCCGCTTTTGATGGATTGCTGCAAAGCCAACGCAGCTTCCACTTCGTTCAGATTTACAACATTTGCCGGGCTGCTTTCCATGTAGTCTAATCTTTCTTCTTTCGCTTTTCGTTCTTGTCTCCTTCCCTCTTATTATTAGCTCTTGTTTAATTATTCACTCGCTTCAATTGGTGTCCTCGCCTTTTCCACTTCCTTCGCTGTACGCCTATTTTAGCTCCAAGGAAGTTTACACTAAGTCTAGCACACATCAAAAAAAAAAAATGACAACAAAGCAAAAAGGAAAAAAAAAAAAACAGCGAGAATGAGAGGAATAGAAAAAAATTAAGGGAATACACAAAAAGTACAGCGACAAATGATAGATAAAAACCGAAAATATAATAATGTAACACTATTATTTGAGTTGACGCAACACAATACATGTCTACATAGCCCCATTTCTTTAACTATTTTTGACCGTTTTCACTTTTTCATCATTTTTCTATAAAGAAAAATTTAAAGGAAGAAAGAATAAACAAATAGAATATACCACAGGTATGGGCCATTTCTTCTTTTGCTCTCTCATATTTTGCGTGTTTTTTTCTTTCTCCCTGTATTCGCTCCGCCATTGGTTTGTTTCCTGAAAGTGGAACGAGCATTTGCCTAATGTTAAAATACAACAAAAAACTAATTAATACTTTTGTGTGTCTTTCTTCTTTTGTCTAAAACTACTAGTAGAATCCTTTTTTTTTTTCTCTCTGGGGGAGGGGGGAGGAGTTTATTGATGGCATTCTTGAAATTTCCTCAACACGTAAGATACATGTTCCACAGAAACTTGACCTTCTTCCCATCAACAATTCCCTCCCATGCTCTCTTTCTCTCTCATATATATATATATATATATATATTTATTTATTTATCCCTCTCCTTGCATCTCTTTACCCCAACAATAATACATATACATATACATATATCTTAATGACGCCATTCCCATCTATACTTACCCAATTCACTGTATGAGCGTACACTGCTGCTGACGCTTTCATCGCCTGTCCCCTTTTGCCGCATAGAACGCTCCCCTCTGCCTGTCCCCTGCACAGACACCACCACCGCTTTCTTCTTTCGCCCCACACCCGGCGACATGAGGAGGCTGGAGGAGAGAATATGCAGTGATGAATGAGGGGAAATGAGTCCCGCACTCGCACATCGTGGAATGGCCATGGGCATAGAGGATGAGGGGTTGGGAATATGAGACGTAGTGACTGTGTGTGGGGTTGACAGAGGTGGAGGTTCAGTTGGGCCCCAACGCTCGTACCACGCGGTGTGCACTGGGAGACTGCCGACGCTATGAGAGGTGCGGAGCGGGAGACGTGTCGTCGCACTTGTGGCCGCGCTGCGCCGGTGGTGCGCCAAGGTCGCGCGTTCCGTGAGTGGCAATGATCGGGACAGTTCCATTGGGGAAAAAAGGGCACTGTAGCTATTCTGTAGACTGTCCTTTCCATTTGCCACGATAGAGTCTGATACGGTTGGTATGTGTGTTTGGATTCCTGTTGGCACATTTCGTGCGGCCACGGCTATCGCCTCTCCCGTGATTGGAGATGTCATTGAAATGGTTCGCACTTCGGGATGGATCACTATGCTTGTTGTTGTTGCTGTTGTTGTTGTTTGTGCTGTTGCTGTTGGCGTTATCTGTGTAGAGTGCGGCAATGCGGCTGTGAACGTCATGGTTGCGGGCTCCGCGTGTGCATCCCGCCGGCACCGCTTAGCAAACTCGGGGGACACCACATATGTGAGTTGCAACCCGTGCTTCACAAAGCGCCAGAGATGAAATACGGCGGCCTCACAGTGAAGGAGTTTCCCGCTTGTGTGACGGACCCAATGGGGATCATCGGGGGCCGCATTGCGCGCGCGTCGGCACTCATCGCGGCAAACCGCAAGAAGAATGTCCTCCGCGTATTGAACCCCCCGTGGAGTCCAATTGGCGCCATCAAAGTAAAGGACAGTGCCGCGCGTGAAGTGGGTGTACTCTTCCTCCAACGTGTCATGGGCAAAAGCATCGGGGGCGATGATCCAAACATCGCCAGTCTCCGCACCGAATGGTTCGGTCGCGTCAATAAAAACATTACCTTTAATGGTATCATTACTTTTTGAAAGTGCCGCGCGAAGGTTGGCGGCGTCGGCACCCATAAGACTACTTCCCCGTGTTTCCATATACCAACAGGCCCACTCCACGAATTTTTTTAGCGTAGAACTATCAATAAAAACACAGAGGGATTCTCCTTCAATGTATGTTAATACAGAGCTGCTAGAGAGGGATCCAATATCACTCATGGAATTATTTACTGTGCACCCCGCAATTCGTGCTCTAGTCTCTCGAAGGTAACAAAGCCATGGTATATCTGTAAGCGAGGTTTGAATTTCAAGGGATCGAAAAATAACATTTCCACTAATATTTGCATCCTCCCAGTTCATCCAATCATTTGATGACTCTTCCAGATGATCTTTTTGGAAGTTGTTCGATCTTCCATAACTGTTATCATCACAATGATCGTGATTATAATGCGTATTATGATTTTTTTTAACAAGGTCCGTGGAGTTGTTGTTTTCTTGATCCGTGGACTCGTAGGTGGTGTATAAGGAAGTCATCCTTATTGGGTGATCAACGATCCCGATACGACGCAGTTGCGTGATAAAAGTGTACGCGGCAAGACAAGTCACAAGTAGACGTTGGTTTCCACCAACTTTTTTAGAGAGAAATAATCGCATCTGGAATGGATTGCTCTTGGCTCTACTTTGAGGAAAAGATGGGGGGCAAAAACCGGTATCTCCGATAAAACCAATAATATGTAGATTCAAACCGTGTATAGTATCCTTTACTGGGGGTAAACTTGCTGTTGCTTGTGTAGGCAAGGAGTCCTCCACAAACGCCACGGCACAAGGCACAGCACTAAAAACACGCCCAGCTCGATGAACAGCTAACAGTTCACTGTCTGTTTCGAAAAGACGTTGGGTACTGATACTCATGTAATAATCATAAAGTTCCTCATCCGACTTGCAATGACTTGGGGTGTCATAGTTTCTATCCTTTAGTGTTGAGAGGAAAGCCAGGTCTTTACATGCGTTAAGAAATGTTTGGAATATGACGGAGTCTGATGAGGGAAAGTAATCGGGTATGAGTGGTACGAGTGTGAGATCAGGCATTTTGTTGGTGGAGCTTTTCTCTCCACACTCCAGTGCCGCATCGGTTGCGGAGGAGAAAGCGGATGACTTACATACTAATCCGCGAAGGAGTGACTCCCGACTCGGGATAGCTCCCATATTTCCTCACCTTTTAAAATCAAAAATATAAATATAAATAAATATAAATATATTTCCTTGTTTGTCTACGAAACAGTAATAACAACAGCAACACGCATACACATAGAAAAGAGACAATAAGAGTGCAATTGAAGAGGAAAAAAAAAGAAAAAAAGATGAAGAATGTTGGAGATGAAATTGTAGTAACAGCAGTAATAATGGCCAAGAAATAAAATAATAATAATAATAATAATAGTGAAAAAATAAAATACAGAAGAAGCGCATTAACAAAAAATGGTAATAATAATAACAACAACAACGCATAACACGATGGAATAGAAAGGGTGGCACAAAAACAGAAGGCATATACAATAAATGAACAACAATAACAAGAAACAGTAGGAAATATTGAATGCACACACACACACATATAAATATCTATCTATCTATATATATATATATATATATATATATATATGTATATATACATTGCAAATGTCCAAAATAGTAAAGAGAAACTCATGTAATCATCGAACCATACACACCACTTTGCTCATTTATTCGTAAGTACACCCAAAGAAAACAAAAGCAGACAGACTCGAACACACACATATATATATACAATGTATATATATATATATATATATATATATAAAGCTTTAATATATAAAAAAGCAAAGAAACCTGTTTTTCTCTTTTTATTTTTTGTTCTTGTTGTGTATATAGCAGAAAAATACACGAAATATCACAATAATGTTTTAATGTAACAATGAAAACAATGAGTACCGTTCTTCACCTCTATCTATTTTTTTTTTTTGGTTTCTTTTCTTCTTTTTTTTTTTTTGGGAGGAACTATGATTGATTAGTCTGGAAAATGCAGTGATTGGCTATTTAAAAAACGCGAAAGGCTCTGCAACGCCACTAACTGCGCACACATTGGCCCCACCGCGAGAAATTTCTTCTCATCTCCTATTAAATCTCTCAATGTATTCATAAACACAACATTGAATCGTGGATTGTGCCGCTCCGCATCGGATCGCAGCACAAAGGCGTACACCACATCCAACGCCTCCTCACATATGGAGGAATCCTCCACTACCCTTCGGAGTGACTCCCGCAGACTGTTCGCGGAGAACTCAATACTCGCGAGGAGTGCCGCGCCGGTCCGTCGCCGTTCTCCGTTTTCCGGTTTACTGTTCTCCGCGCGACGCCCTCCCCCCTCCACCGGCCGCGTGGAGTGCCCGCCGGCACTGAGGGTGGACGGGATGTCGAACATCTCCTCCCCCGCGGCGCTGGGCGGGGCGTGGGCGCGTGTGCTCGGCACGCCGGGGCCCATCCCGCGCTGCCGAAACGCGGACGTGCTTCGACGGGGGGGAGACGCCGGCGGCCGACTGGGCGGCGCCACGGCGGCGCGACTTCCGTCGAGGGAGACGTTCTCCCTCCCGCTCGTCCCCTGCGAGGAGGCGTTGGGGTCGTTTCCCGTCTGCGCGGCGGGGGGCGTCCACTTTGGCGCGAAGACGGAGACGCCGCCGTGTTCGCTGACGATGATCTTATCCCCTGCCGTGCCCGGGTGGCGCCCGTTCTCGCGCCACTGCCTAATGTGCCGCCGCATGTCGCTCTTCACGTCCCCGTCCCGCTTTCCGCCGCGGATGGCCTTCATCTTGTCCATGTGGTGCCGGTGCACGTCCTGCGCGGCCCGCTCCTCCTCCCGCTGCCGCCGCCGCCGCTGCTCATTGTCGCGGCGCAGGAGCTCCCGCCGCCGCGCCAACTCCGACTGCTCGTGCCGGAGGCGCTGCGCGACGCCCGCCTCCACATCGCTGCCGCTGCCGCTCCCCCGTCCGTGGCTCGGGCGGGCGGCGCGCGACGGGCGCTCCCCGACGGACACGCGCTTCGCTGCCGGCGGCGACTGTCCGCCCTTCGCGCCGCGCCGGGGCGGGCTCGCCTGCATGCGCCGCAGCTCCTCGAACTGCTCCAGCGCGTGGCGGTGCCAACTCTCCGGCAGGCGCGGGCGGGGGTTCGCGCGCGGCGTCTCCTCCGCGGGCGTCTCCTCGCCCAAACAGCCGCGCAGCAACCGGCGCGCCTCCGCCGTCCCGACGCGCCGCTCGAGAGTTGGCTCCATCATGGCCGCGATGGCGTCGCGCAGGGCGGGCGGCCGGCGCGCGTAGGCGGTGTGCGCGCTGAGGAGTTTCAGCCCGGCGAGGCCGAGGTGCCACACGTCGCTCGCCGTCGGGTGGTACGCGCGGGTTTGGAGGACCTCCGGCGGGTACTCGCGCTCCACCGCCACGCCCTGCGCGCGGCGCTCGGCCAGGCCGCGCCAATACGCCGCGCGGGGGACGGGGGGGCCGACGCACACCGCCCCGCCCGGCGCGCCGTCGAAGAAGAGGTGGGAGAGGGCGGGGCCGTGGAAGCGGCGGGCGGCGCGGGTGTGCAGCGCGTCGAGGACCTCCGCGGCGGTGAGGAGCCAACGCGCGGCCGTCTCCGCGGGAACGGCGGTCGTCACGTCGTCCTCGAGGTACTCGAGCACGTCCCCGCCGGCGCAGTAGGCGGTCACGAGGTTGAGGAAGGAGCCCTGGAGAAGGACGGTGTGGAGGGGGATCATGTGAGGGATGTGCGACGCCTGGAGGGTTTTGTAGAGCTCAAAGGCATCCGTCACATCGGGGGCGTCCCAGGCGGAGACGTTAATGCGTTTCAAGACGCGAAGGGTGCCTCCGGCCTCGGTGTCCTGCACAAGGAGGGTGGCGGAGGTCACACCCACACCAAGCACCTTCTTTCGTATCATTTTATAATAAAAATACCTTTTTACGCTTGCTAGTATGATTAGTTTTGAATGTATATATATATATATATATATATATTTGGTATTTCTTTAGTTAAGATAAATGAACTCTTCGAACTAGAATCTACTCTTGTTTTCTTTTCTTTTTTACTTGAAGGAATTTTTTGCTCCGTCTTATCGTTTTCTTTATTTTCCCCCTTTCTTCTCGCTTCTTAATTCGTCTTTTTATTGTGTCACCGCGTTTTGAACGAGAACCACAGCACACTCACAGACGAAAAAAAAAACAAAAGACTTTAAATTCACCCAAAGGCGGGTGAAACAATCGCTCTTTCAGTAAACAAAAAATAAACACACGAACAGATGCAGCGCAGATTTTTTGAAGTCAGTGGAGCTAATAATAACCGTTTTTCTTCTTTTTCTTTCTTTCTATTTAGTCACTTGTAAAAGCAAAGCCACACACACACACACACCTCCAACAAAAAAAAACGCCACTACGACTCACGAACAAAGAAAAAATTAAAATCAAAAACTATCTAAGCGAAATATACACAAACACACTGACAGCACACACACACAAAAAAAAAAAAATACTTCTCTAATGCTGCTCTTCATTGATCAAAAAGAAAAGAAAAGAAAAAGAAAAAGGAGGTAATAATTAAGAAAAAATACATATAAATTTGTTTTAAAAAAACACAAACAAGTTTTTATTTTTCCGTAATGTGTATTTCCTCAAGTGAAAGCTCTACTCATCCCCTCCCCCAAAGAAAAAAAGAAAAAGATTAACAATAATCACTATAAATAATGAATGTATATGTAAATACATTTATGTATGTATAAATATAAATTCATAAATACGAAGAAAACAACACGAATGAGAGTAAGCATAAAGATAATTCACTTTTCCCTCACTTTTTTTCTTTCTCTCTCTTGTATATATATATATATATATATATATATATATATATATATACGTATACCCTTCTGTGACCGAGTTGTGGGTTTCGTCTGTATCATCCGACCCGAATAATTTTGTCCCCAACCACGAGAAAGTACTTCTCCATCTCACGCAACACCATTTTAAGTCCATGTCTGTAAAAGTACCGTTGCAGCGGAAGTGGGACGCGTCGAATGAGTTTCCCCGCCTCTATCCCCCCTTGTGGCACGAGGGGAAGCACCATGCGTGCCACATCCTCCCGCGTCATCTCCGGCACCTCGAGTTTGGCCCGCTGCACGACGACCACCTCCGCATCATCGGGAAACGGCCATGTGGCGAAGTAGTCGGGGAACAGCGCGAGGTGCTCGACGAGGCGCGTCGTCTCCTCCGGCAGCGCGCGGCGCACGGCGGGCGGCACCAACGAGACGACCTCATCCAACTCCGCGCACTGCAGGAGCGGCAGCGCGTCGTACAGCTCCCGCACCGCCCAATCGGCGGCGCTGTGCTCGTCCATGGCGGCGGGCACCTTCAGCACCGCGTCGTCCGGCGAGAGGGCGCACGCGGCGAGGCGCTCGTCCATCACAGTCTCCGCGCAGCGCTCGTACGAGGGGCGGAACTGCCACACCCGCGCATTATCCACCGCGACGACGAGCTCCGCCCCGTGTAGGCGGAGAAAGCGCGGGAAGGAGCGGCAACACGCCCTCACCGCGTCGCGCTCCGCCGCGCTGAGCTCGGCGTAGAGTTGGCCCGTCGCGACCGCCGCCGCCGCGCGTTGGGAGGCGACGCCGTAGTCCTTTCCCTCCGCCTGCGCGTCGACGCGGGCCTTCACCTTGGCGTACACCTCCGGCAGCGGGGAGGTGGCGAGGCGGCGGTCGTCGAGGGAGTTCGGGGCGCTGCGGAACGGCCGCACGCGCAGCCTGGCGTCGACGATTTGGAAGTACTCGGGGTACTTCTCGAAGAGCCCCGTCACGCCGAGGCGCGGGTCGAAGGACGGGTGGCGCGCGACGATGTCGGACACCTCGCGCAGCACCGCGGCGAGGGCGGTGAAGGCGGTCGGCATGCGCGGGAGGAGGAAGTGGATGAGGTTCGCCTCCGAGTGGCGCGGCGGGCGGCGGCCGCGGGCGAGTTGGCTCGCGCCGTCCCCTCCGCTCCGTCCCGCGGCGTAACGCGCGTCCGCCTCCCCGCGCCGCGCGTGCGCCAAGTCGGGGCGCAGCCGAATCTCCGTCTGCCCGTGCTGCGCGCGGATGTCGACGTAGTGCCGGAAGCGCTTCACGAAGTGCAGAAACGTGCTCCCCGCGTAGTGCCGCGCCAGCTCGCCCGGGAGCTGCTCCGCCACCGCCTGCTGCGGCACGAAGAAGGTCGGGATGAACGCCACGAGCGCGTCGAGGAGCTCGAGCGTGGTGCGCGCGCCGGGCGGCGGCGGACGGGGGGCGCTCGGCGGCGGCGGGAGGGGGACGGCGGGCAAAACGTCCCGCTCCGCCCCCCGACTCGCTGCGCGGCGGGCGAGGGCCGTCCCCCGCACCTCGATCTCCGCGGAGAGGTGCGTTTGGATGTACGCGAGCGGACTGCCGGCGCGCGCCATGGCGTCCCTCGCGGCCCGCGGCAGAAGCGGCGCGACCTCCCGCACCCCCACCGCCGCGCCGTCCATCGGGAGGAGGGGGAGGAGGAGGGCGCGGATCTCCCACGGCGCGTACGTCGACTCCGCATCGGCGGCCGTCGGGGGGCGCGGGGCGTCGGAGCTCCAGCGCCCCCCGAAGAGCGTGGGGGGGGCGAAGGACGAGGACGGCCGCGGGGGGACGCACGCCTGGAAGCGACGAAACGCCCCGCGTCCACAGTTTCCTCCCATGAGACCACGCATTGTCATTCCTGCTACACCTCGGTTGTCGCGAGCGAACAAACACACACAACCACGTTGTGCGGGGGAAAGAAATGGAAGTAGAAATAGAAAAGAGAGAGGTAAATAGAGGTGTGATTCACAAGAGAAAAAAGGAATACAGTATGGAATATAAAAAAAAAAGCTGTATACCAAGGAAGAGTACCAAAAACCCACACAAGGCAAAAACAACAACAACAACAAGGGAAGCACCTTTTCATTTGATTCGCTTCTGTATGGTGCACTTCATACGTGGACTGTATATCACTGTATCAGAGAAATAGGGAAGACGCTAGCATATAAAGCGAAGTGCAAAAAAAAAAGAAGAAGAAGAAGAAGAAGTAAAAGGAGTCATCATGACATGCTTTGAACACAGTACGTTTGGGCATCTCATATGATATCCACATAAAGCAGAGGTGGGAAATATTTCATACTATTTTTTGTTTTCTTCAAAGCTTTCATTTCACCAGAAGCAAAAACAAAAAATAAAAATAAAAGCGGAAACGTCTATGACAAGCCAAACTATCCCCCCTCCCTTCCCCCACCCAAAAAGAAAAAAAAAGAATCCACAGAGAAAAAGACATATTTTCGGCTACACACGCATATAATATCTATATCTATATCTATATATATATATACAGATATATTAGTAGTTGTTTATTTATTGAAATAATCACACACACGCATTTCTTTTAATGTGAATGTAGAAATAAAGAGAGAATGTCCTTTCATATATATATATAAGATAAATAAATACATATGCAAATGTACCCAAAAAATAAGTATGTATTCGTATTTTTTTTTTTCCTTTTTTGCTCTCTCTCTCTCTCTCTCTCTCTTTTTTTTTTTTTCTCTTTTTGTTGTTTTTTCTTTTGAGCTTTTACAAAGGGCAACTGTTACTCAAAGAGGCTGAATTTTTTCCCAAGTCACCACTGTACGTGCCGAGACGTTTTCGTCTCGTAGCGTATTTAGTGCTGTGGAGAGTTTTAAAATGGTTGGTCCTCCATTTACTGCATTCCTTTTTTCCTCTTCAACATGAAGAAACTCATAGTGAAGTGTTTGCAAAATATAAGACAAATTTGGGCAAAGACTACCTGTTGGACAGTGCACCATACAATTACCTCCTGGTTTGAGATGGTACTTACCAAAACTTGCCCCATAGGAATTATAAAGTTCACATAACTCTTCTTTAGTCGCTCTTTCTACTTGCAGGTTACGCAAATTGCGTCGCTTTGCCACAGCGAGTTGCATTGTGTAGAGTCCTTCTGGGAGATACGTGAGTAGTCCGGTAACTTCGCCTCCCCACGGGTACGCCACACGTCCATCGGCGGTGGCCATCTCCACCTTCACCACACGCCACACACCCACAAAATCCTGCACATCAATTGGCAATGACTTTTCCAAAGGTGAAATATGGCCCCGCTCGGACATATTCCCGGATTCATCGCTCACAAATGCAAAGTTGCTGAATCGTCGCGTCAGCACGTCTAGTGTGGCACGACTCACCCCGACAGGTTTTGGGATAGTCGCCCATTCAGATGTAAACTCACGCTTAAAGTATCGTGTGTCATTTCCGTTAAGTTGCGGATGAATCGGGGCAGGGATGGCTTTGTTCTGTAGTGCAATCCAATTAATAGGTGCAAAGTACGGGTGTGCCTTGATACGCTCTGCGTCACACAATCGCAGCTTTAATGAACGTTGAAGTAATTGTTGAATAAGTGAGGCCGCCTCGGTGGTGAAGCATGGTGCACTGAGGTCCAATGGACGAGTGAGTACATTATTGTAAACTTCATTATTGTTCGCCGCGTGGAATGGTGGTTCACCCGATAACATTTCATACAACAAAACTCCCAAACTCCACCAATCCACCGCCTTGGTTTGGTAATCACCTTGAATTGTTTCAGGAGGTAGGTATTCCGCACTCCCAACAAAACTACGGCGACGGAGGCGTGAAAAATTCATTCGAGCCAATCCAAAATCTGCAAGTCGCAAATGTCCATCGTTGTCAATGACAATATTTTCCGGCTTCACATCACGGTGGGCAATGTCATGTCGATGAAGATGCTCCAAGGCAAGGACGACTTCGGCAATATACAATCGTACATCATTTTGGGAAAGGGTACATGTGGGGTAGATATGTGAATATAACTCCCCACCAGGGAGGTAATCAAGTACAAAAAAGAGATGATAGTCTGTCTGAAAGGCAAAGTGACACGTAACCACATATGGGTGTGGTGGAAGCACAGAGAGGATATTCTTCTCCTCCTTCACATACTCAATCATGCGGCGTTTGTGAATAATGCACTTATTGAGTACCTTCATCGCGTACACCTTAGCGTCCTCACGAAATATAACTTTCATTACTTTTCCAAATGTACCACGTCCCAGAGTGGTAACCAGTTCAAAATCGGCAAGGGAGACATTTGTTCGCACATGTGATGCATCCAAGTGCAATGGTTCTAGTGGGGCACCAATCATATCCCTTGGTTGAACTGGTGACGATCTAGATGAGAGTCCAGAGTCTTTTCTCGTTGTATTTACGGTCAAAAAACCTGATTCGGCTGATAGGGCCGGTGATTCCTCTGTTGAAGGAAGAGCCACTTTTTTCAAAGCACGTTCCTTGCGGTTAAAGTTTTCGTAGCATTGTATACATGCCTTTAGGGATTCCCCGTCAAGAACGACACGACGCAGACAGGAACGACAGAAACGTCCTTTGCACGAGAAACAACGGTGTGGGTAGAGTACGGAGGAAAATTCCGCGTTACACTGTTGACAATAAGGCGAACGAAAAGGTAGACGAAGGTCTTCCGTGTCCGTGTCCTCATTAGACGGTGCGTCTTCTCCAAAACCGTCGTCTGTGCAGCTCGCGGTCACCCCGCCTGGCCCCGACGAGACGGCCGACTGTGTGAAACTCTTTTCCTCCGACTGAACAGAGTCGGAGCGGGCGCTGGAGCAATTCGCAGCTATCCCCTCACCCAACGGGAGAGGGGAACCATCTAATGTCTTGTCCACAGGATCCACAAACTGTTGCTGTGGCTGTTTTTGCCTATCATCACTCGCGGGAAGCGTCTCGGGGGTGCAGAAACCGACAAGAGGCCGAATTATATCCGCTCTATACCGAACCGGTACCGCCCCATCATGCAAAAAGTTATACAAAACTGTTTTGGCCACATAAAAAAGATTCTTCGACACGAGCAGTTGTGCGAGGTAGATTTCAAGGTATCCCCGTCGCCTCTCCACGAGGTCGACGGACTGATTGGTCACCTCTGTCCAATGGCTGCCGGCGAGTACAGGGACAACGCCGTACTCACAATGATTTGGCGAGCTAATAGAACACAACTGCTTCAGTTTATGGTCCAACGCCTTGAATTGCTGATATCGCCTAAACACTTGCCATGTAGAATTTTGTTTTGTACATTCAACAATGTATTCAACGAAACTCCCACGTACACGGTACTTGGGAACGGAGATGGCTGTGATGTTGTGTGTGGACGATAATCCCCGCAGTGCTTTAACATCCGAGGCACTCACCTCATTCTCGCGTCGATTCCCTTCACGTCGAAAAAATTTTGATATCATATTATCAGAGTGTCCAAGATGTGTAGATGATGCGAACGATATAAGTATATCCTTCAAATATATATATATATATATATATATTTATTTATTTATTTATGCTAGTCACTCTCAAAAATCTAAGGATTTTGACCTTTTATTTGTCAATTTTGATCCTTTTTTTTTCCCCCCCTTTCGCTTTTTAGTGTTGTAGGTGTATTTATGCTTACTTTGGAGTTGGTCAAATAATTTGCTTGTGTTGTGAAAGGAGAAACTATCCCACTCGCATATACAATAACTGCAACAACCAAAGAAACGACGAAGCAACAAAAATGACAGTATGCCAAGCAGCGAACAAAAAAAAAAAAAAGATCACTAATGTGAAGGTAATTTGGGTCCACACATTAACGAACAGAAGGAATACAAAATAATTAAAAGAGATGTACACAAGATGAGAAGAACAAAAAAAAAAAATCCACCTTGACACATACCCGCACACAGACAGCTAAAACCATATAAATATAATTACTCTAAAAAAGAAACAGCATAAATGGGATGGAAAGTAAATGCATCATTTCAGGCGAGATGCTTCATCACACGTTCAATGATGTCTGTTCCACGTAGTCTCCTGCATGACGGCAGATAAAAAGAAAAAGAAAAAAAAAAGAAAAATAGAACAGCAATAACAAAAAAAACATCTACTTCATTTTGGAATACAGACAATTTACGGAGGGGAATACCAAAAAGAAACCAAAAAAAAAAAAAACATCGACAACGAAAAATGAAGTTTCCTTTTTTTTTATATATACATCTGTTCAAAATTTACAGAATGAAAAAAAAAAAAGAAAAAAAAAAGAAAGAGAAAAAGCTTGGGTGTGTTTTTATGGTGATGGTGCATTTTTTAAATATCTTTTTGTTGTTGTTGTTGTTTGTTTAAGGGGTTATTGGGGGTGCGTGTGTGTAAGAAAATAACGAAATTTTACGTCTGCGACTTATGAACGGAACACCCGTGGGGATATCCCACGAAAGGTTTCCAGACACAACTCGGCATGCCACACAGTTGTGCCCCACAAACCGTGCAGGTAAAGCGAAGCGGTGATTTGCAAAAAAGACAGAATTTCCGTTGCGATTTTTCCTGCATGACAAGTGCTAGTCGATCCATTGGAAGCACTTGTTCACGTGATAGCTGACCTTGAATGATTTTTCGAAGTTTCTCTTCATATGACTTGAGAGCTGCCTTGGAGCGATTTGTCATGACTACTTCCATACTGCCGCGTGAAATGTGTTCGGTACAGAAATTCCCCTCCGCACGACAACCGTAGACGACTTCCACACACACATGAAAGGTTCTCTGTGGATCCGAATTGGCATCTGTACTTCCGCGTTTGTCCCCGGCTGAGATGTTCTGTCGCAGCATATGCTCAGCAAAGTTGAGGGAAAGAAAACGATAGAGTCCAATTGTACTCAACAAAAAATTATTGAGAAATCCTACGAGTACAATGGGAACACATATCCAATTACTAAAAGCTTCGCTGGAGTCGATGGTTGCTGTACAGTTGGGGAGACTCTTGCTATTTGGGTAGTGGTCTCGAACGAGTTCATTATCTACAAAAACTTTAATACCAATGAATGTATCAAAGTATGGACGATCATATATAGTTTTAGACAACTGTTCACGTCGAAGTCGCGTTTGGTCGTCACTAGTATTTGAAGACGCGTCTTGACGATTGGATGGGTGTTTTTTTTGTGACTGTTCATCGTCTGGTTTCTCAGGAGCACCAATAACTCCTTCCTTACACACCTTTTGAAAGTGTGAAACCCGCATACGCCAGCGGTGTTCAATAAAGAGCGGTGTGTTGTGCATATATGCCATGCCATAAATGAGGTCTCGACCAATTTCAAAGTTGGAGGAAACCACAGGAGATCGCCCGGGGAGCTCCTCCAAGTCCACCGCACTCACTGGGATGAAGGCGTTGGAGAAGACTGCACGACCGCGCTGATTCATATGGAATTCCGTGAGTTGCATCGTTGTTGCCTCATCAAACGGACGTGTGTACCAGCTGTCCGATGGAACAGCGGGTAACGTTGGCTGAGGGTGAGGTGACGTGTGTGATTGCTGCACATCCACTTGGTTGCATTCCGGTGGAGAGGGTGCCTCACGCAGGTCACTCTGTCTACAACCCATTAACCCTCTTCCTTACTTTGAATTATATATATATATATATATATATATATATATTACTTTTTTTCTTTCTTTGTGTATTGTTTTAGGTGTGCTTATTATAAAAAAAGTACCAATGTCTTATATAATACATGATGTATGCCAAAAAAAAAATGAAGCCATGAATGTTATAAAGAAAATCAAGTAACAGGGGAACACAAGAACAACAAAAAAGAAAACAAAAAAAAATGACTTAAATAGTTATAAATGCGTAAAAAAAAAGCCTTTTTTTTTTCTACGTGCATATAACAACAGGAATACGATGAGACAATGACAAAGAAAAAAAAAAAAACACGGAGAAAGGAAGCAAACTACAAAATGGGAGGGTGTATAAAAACTTTGGAAAACAATGCAATAAAGTTTTTCTTTCAAAATTGCTTCAAAAAAAAAAAAGAAAAAAAAAAAAGAACGAAAAAACAAAAAAAAACGGACGCAAAACTCGAGAACACACAAGAACAACAAAAACAAGAGAAAACATAACAACAAAAGCAACGCACATATAAATATATATAATTTTCCTTTTATCTGCTCTCAATTATATAAATGAATGTATAGTTATGTGTGTAACTCTTGGTTCATTTGCGCTTTACAGTGACTAGATCCTCGGCCGCTTCCATCTCTTCCTCATCTGAGAAGATGACAATATCTGTACTATCATGCCGATTTCCTCGTCGCAAACAACACAGCAGAAATGAGGCGATGGTAACGAGTAACCAAATCACAGTAACAGCAGCTAAACCAGCTACACAATTGGCATCACATTCCTTTTCGGATACATCACTTTTACCAGCATCAAATATAACTTCATACACCACAATAGGGGTGTGTAGTGGCTGATAATTATCCGTGATGGCACCAAGAGCGACTTGCGCTGAATGAAGCCAGGTGACATTACGTACCATAAGGTTGAGAGCGTTTGCTGTCACTTCATCGCCGACCCATGGGTCCGCCTCGCTCACCCCTACACCGTACTTTACCATAAGACAATCATCCATGTAGGTCATCATAAATTCTCCATCTATACCAATCGCATCTTTAAAACATCGACGCATACGATCATTAAACACTTTAAAGAACACATCCGTATGTATATTATCTTTTGTATGATTAGGATCTGGTGCAAAAACATAGGCAAAGTCGCCAACAAAACGTGCTGTGATCGTGATGACAAGTCGCCGTGTCCCTGAAGAGATTGGGGTGTATTTAATTGGATCTGGGAGGGGTGCCAATGTAGGAAAGGAGGGCCCACAAACGTAAATAGGTACTATAGTCGGTAAACACATATTTCCACCTGTTTTTCTTATAAGATAACGAACATATTGAATACATTCTCGATACAAAAGGGAGTCGTAATAGTTACTTGTAGCCGATACAATACTAAGATTACCGTAAATGCTCGCCGCTCCATAGCAGGTATCATCCTCATGTACGGTGCTAGAGAAAAAACCACCTTTAATTACATTTCCTTTCTTTTTTTTTTCATCCAATGTACCACTCGCTACGCCACTCCCTTGTGCTGATCCATTCGACATCACTGAAAAAGGTGATGTGGGTAAGACGTGTTGACCAGAGTACGCTACAGAGGCTCTCCATAAGCAAGAGACCCGCTCACGGATGCAATAAAGATGATAGTAACAGTTTGCACCACCAAACAAAGTACATTCATCCATACCCACTTCAATAGTCAAGGTCAAATTATCAATATTCTGAATGCGTCGGGACAGACAAACACAAAAACGTGTTGAACAGGCTTGAATAGAGGAGACATGTTTACAGCTTTCGGCGCGAGTGTACATGTTGTCTGGAATTTCTTCCATTGAAAGCGTAAGAGAGGCGCTGTCTGTTATAGTTCGGGAAATCTCAGTAACCGTGGACAACGAAGGAGAGCACATGGATGGAGTAAAATTTGTTTCTGTGATGGACGGTGTGACCGTTAACGATTCCGACAGTGTCATCGACGTGGTGGAACGGGAGAATGTTACATTACGCCCCGCAGAAATGTTCACCTTACCGACAATTTCAGCACCTTCTTCAACCTTGCTGGCTGCACAAGTAGGCTCCACGTAGAGAAGCACAAACACTATTAATAGAGCAAGAATAGATACGGACCTCATTTTCTACTAATTCTTACTAAAATTACTCACATGAAAAGAGGTATTTAACAACAACAATAGGAATAACAACAACAATACACACAAAAAGAAGATGAAAAATGTAATGCATATATATTTTTATATGCCCAAATACATAAATTTAAAGAACAATGAAGGGCGAAGCCAGACACATAAGCACGCACATAAAGAAAACGCGAATGGTATATGTATGCATTCATACACAGATATACTTGATGTGCCACCGTCAGGAGAAGGAGATTTCGTCCATGAGCGCATCCGATTGCTCCGGTGAAAAAAACAAGAACAAAAACAACAACTTATTGCGGCATCCATATAAAAGAATCAGGATTACAAGAAACAAAAAAAAAATCAGTTAAAAAGAAGAGAGAAAAAGAAAAAAATCAATGAGTACTGACCATAACATGAATTTACATACTTTAAAGGAAGTTATTATCATACTTTTTTTTTTTACACTAACACGGATATATTTTGTTAAAATGTACATATCATTTTGTATTCAGCTTGCTTTTCCAAACCTCCTTTTTTTCTTTTTCCTCCCCCCCCACCCACTTTCGACGATTCGGTAAACATATGTACCCATACATCTTCTACACTACATTTTACTTTTTTCCTTTCTTCATTTATATATATATATATATATAAATGTTTTTCCTTTTGTGGGTTGAAAGGGGTGGGATGTGGCGAAATTGCACTTCACAACCTATCCTACAGACAGAGAGTGTCTAGCTCAATTCTGTCCTCTTCTTCTGTGTCGGGAAAGACCTTCATTGTTCGGAGATGAGGCGGTGGTAAGTATCTCGCCCGACGTTGCTGTCGAAGTCGAGCACCTGGTGTTGTGAAGGACTCCATGAGGGTTCGCTTGTACCCGAGGAGTAGATGCGGGTTCACACTGCGCTGCCATCGCCTCGCCGTTGCCTGCTGCCGCACGAGACGAATTGGGAGGAGTCGCTGTTGTCGCGCTAAACACATGGCGTGATGCACAACGCGAAGCTGACGCGAGAGGTGTGGCGGCGCCGGCTCCCACACAAAGCGATCCTGCACAATGCTGTCCTTCGCATAGAAAGGTACCCACCCACGCACACGACCGGTTCGGCGGTCGAGTAGGTGAATAAGTTTATGCAAGTTTAACACCCTGCGACGTTCAAATCGCCACGTGAAGAGAACGGAGCGTTGGATAAAGCGGTCCACTGCCATTCGGAGCGCAGCGTTCGCCTCCATCTCGCGCCGCTGCCACATGCGTCGCATTTCCATTAAAATATACGCAATAATTCGTTTCGCCCGCCTCTGTTCCTCCAGCACCTGATCGAGCTCGTCTGTAACGGTGACGATTGTTTCCTTGGTGGGGGAACCGGAACGCAGCGTTGAGGGGCGTCGCGCGGCGTGGTACACCCCTTCATCGTGCCCCTCCACAGACTTCAAAGATAGGTATCGAAGGCGACTCCTCGGGGAGACTGCTCGGCTTTTGGATCCCGCACTACTGATCTTCGTCCTATCCTCGGCAAGGACCTGCTCCGTCGCACGCTTCACGAGATCATCCACGACGCAGTCGTAACGTACGGGATCTTGCATGAAAAGCATTTGCGCCTCTTCCTCTGCGGCTTCCATGTCATCCACATCCTGCACACCACCGGGACGGTAAAAAGTGGAAGGTAACGGCGGAAGAGCACCGTAGCGCATGGCATCGGTTCCTTTTGCCTGTGCGGCCGCCGTGAGACGTGGCACACCGGCGCTATAAAAGCCTCCGCCATGTGAGATGGAAGCTCCACCTGTGGCACCCATCCTTCCTTGCATCGGTGCCACACGCGCGAAACCGTGCAACTTGCTTCGCAATTCATCGACCGTCGTGGGAGCCGCACCTTCCTTGGCGAGAAGAGGTTTTGTGCCTGGTGCTCCCATTGTTGTTGGGGAAACGGCGGCCATTTTTTCCGGCACAAAAAGTGCCATACCCCCACCAGGGAGTTGCTCCCTAAAGATACGCTGTCTCATGGGTGATTCAGGTCGCTCCCCCACAGGGGAGTCGGGAATGCGGGGAGGGGGTTGAACACTGGAACGCGCACGGCTTTTTCCACGTTGCCGCTGTGATGCCTCTTCCACTTTCTCCGCGCTGAGAAGAGGTGGGGTGGTGGGTGTAGAGGTGGTGTCGAGCGGAGCGATGCGTTCTGCGAGGACTTTACGAATCCGTTCCACCATAGAAAGTCGCTTTTTCAGTTGCGCCGAGGATTGTGCCACTGCGCCATGGGCCGCCTCCATTTCTTCTTCGCTGAGAAATTCCGTCCAGCTGTGACGCGTGTGAGGAGATCCTGTGCACGCTTCGCAGTGGGCACTCCCAACCCCGCTGGCGTTACGCGAAAGACGATGACTCACCTGCCCGAGTTGATTGGGGGATGCGCCGGAGACACGTGCCGCCTGTTGAGAGAGGGCTGCCTGTGTCGATCCAGATTGAAGGCCTTGGTCACCAGAGATATCATTCATCCCTTTTTGCGCGGCAATGGTCACAGATGCAGGTGTAGTGAGGAGGCCTTCATCGGTGTTTTGAGAAGCACTATATTTTTTAGGTACTAAGAGAGCAACGTCATAGCCCTCAAAAGGGACGGAGACAGCAGTAATGCTTGTTAGCTGTTCGGATCCAGTTTGGTGTTTTGATGAGGAGGACATTGCGCTACTCTCGGCGCCAATCGGTAAAAGACCGCCATCCAGTGTAATCAATCCCTCTTCTGCGTCGTGCTTTAACGAGGCTGAGAAACCTGTGTGCTTTTGTGAGCCTTCAGGTTGCGAAACCAAGGACGGGGATGCCCCAATAGTGAGATGGGAAGCACGCGAATCGGTTGCGTTGTAAGGTTTAAGTGACAAATCTGCACCTTCTTGTTCAGCTATACATCGCAAAACGTTATCGACGAGTCCTTCTGCATTCTCATGACTTTCATATCGCCCGCCAGGGTAATGTTGTGACGCAGAGCTGGCCGACGCAGCAAGAACTGCATCCACGAGGTGCTCTACCTGGGCACTT
Source organism: Trypanosoma mega (assembly GCA_030849715.1). Lineage (NCBI taxonomy): Eukaryota > Euglenozoa > Kinetoplastea > Trypanosomatida > Trypanosomatidae > Trypanosoma > Trypanosoma mega. Next base: position 69,168 of record JASANV010001546.1, on the reverse strand, counting down.
GTCCTGGACTTGGAGGCAGCTGAAAGAGGAACAACATCGCCTCCTGAGGCTTTTCCCTCCTTTGTGGATACACCTTCCGTCTTCGCAGAGGCTACACCGGTATTTTCGGCATCTCTTACCAATATTGTAGCGGTTTTACCGGTAGTTGAGGTAGTTTTTACATTTTTTCCAGAGGTCAGATGCTGTTCCGCTGCTTCTGCACTTCCTCCTGTGAGGCCCGATTCGGGGGATTCATGTGATTTCCACACAGATGCCTGAAGAGCGGAAAGAGCGACGCAATTCCGCTCAAAGGCCTCATCCTCAGATTTCGGCTTCATAGCCCCCCACTGCTCCACAGAAGGTCTATTGTCAGTGGCTGTGGGGGATTTTTGTGCAGTTCCCTTCTTACCCGCACGACTTGTCGGAGCAGCTGCTGCACCCGCAAGGGCTTTTTCACTTCCACTGAGAGTGTTGGTATGTGCCCTATCCGGTTCACCAGATGGTGCTCGCATCACCGCTTCCGTGCTATTTTCATTGTTATGAAGAAGTGTAATATTCCATTCCCCAGTAAATGGGGCTCCACTGATATCACCCGGAGACGTGATATCGCCTGCTCCACTACGCGAACTCATCGTTTTCCACATGTTTGATCGCAGGGATTGGTCACTCTGCGGGCCGCGCTGTCGCACCACTTGCGCCGCACCTGCCTCACCATTTGCTTGTTTCTTTGCATTGGCGGCGGCGGCAGAAGAGAAAGCCGCTATTCCCTCATCTTGCGTCTCCCCACCCTCTCCAATACTTGGTAAGGTAAGAGGTGGTGGTCGTTTCTTTGATGTGCGGGTGGCTGGACTATTACCATCCTCCACATCAATTGCAGGCTGTGGACCTTTGGTTTCATCCCAATCACCATCACCCAAGGTGTTGTCAACACCACCACCAGGTCCTCCTTGAGATCCTCTGGTAGAGGATAATGCACTCTGTGCGCGACTGGCAAGACTTTCCATTGTAGCTACTGTATCAATGGAGGATGATTTAAACTGTTGCGCGCGACGTGCAAGGGAGGCAGGACTCGGGGTGCGGACTGCAAGTGACGCACGTGAATCTACAGACAAATACAAATTTCTCTGAGGGGGAAAAATACAACGACATTGGGGCTGTACACCAATTGATAGGGCATTAAAAAATCGAACCCGTTGATTTCTTTGTATAGGCCGCATCATGAGAATGGACTGAGTACTATTTGGAAGGAGATTCATTTGAATAGATTTGTTAGTACCTACTGTATTTGTCAAGGGAAGAATTTTTATATTATCGAGTTTAGTTCGATCAATATTTAACTTTTCCGTAAAATTTCCCTCTCCTTTATTGACAGCATAGATAATGTATTCATCGTAGTCAAGCTCATTCATTTCATGTTCTGCGGAATCTGTTTCAATAGATGCGGTCCTTGTCTCGGTAAGGTTGCCACCTTTCAAATTTGCCTTTTTCCCTTTTCCTTTACCCTTCTTGGGTTTTGACTTACTTTCAACAACTTCCTTTTTCGATGTCCTCTCACCTCGTCCTTTAAGAAGTAGAAAACAATTTTCTGCAATCTCTGCGGTCAAAATGAGTGCTTCATCATCTTCTACACCTGAAATTGGAACAAGATCTGGGGTTGGTGTGGCTTTATCGACTGGTTCCGGAAATTTCACAATCTCTGTATCATCTAGGATACGAACAGAGTTTTTACGCCGAAGTTTCAACTTCTCTTGCTCCCATCGCTCTTGTTGCTCTTCTTTGGTTGTCTTATTCATTGCAGCGGAGCGTCGACTTGTTTCATTTTGTGAAACCGAGCTACGACCTCCCCATTCCGTCATCATGTCATTTATATCTGAATCTCCATCGGCGTTTTTTGCATGGAAATTTGACTCCTTACCCTTCCTTTGCTCCGCTAGCCGTCGTTCAATCTCTGCAATAAACATACCATCTGACTTCCGTCCACCCTGTTTTTTAGACTCATGGTATTCTTTAAAGTAATAGTTGTAATCAAAAGAGTTGTAAAGCTGCTGCAAAACCTCATAAAGGTCGGCGCGAAGGGGTTGTACCTTCACCTCTGGTGGAGGTGCAGAGAACTCACGTGGTACCCATGGTTGCACCAACTGTTTTTCGGATGTTTTCAGGTTCAATGGTGAGCTTTGGAAACTACCTGAGAGGGAATCTGCATAGAAACTCTGGTCTAATTCACCCGAATCTGTTAGCAAAGTGCGTTGACGACTTCCAGATCGCAACCGCGCGAGTCCACTTCTGCTGATACTGAGGTTTCGCTGCAATTGCATTTGTTGTTGCTGTTCTTGTTCTTGCTGCTGTTGACGCAAAATCTCCCCTGTTGTCTTCGCCTCATCGTCCTCTTTTTCCCCATTATCATCCCCACTCGCATCGCTTTCAGCGTGGGCTGGACCAATAGCGTCATACATAAATTGCAAAAGTTTTAACCCCGCGGCTTCAGTCACACGAGACCCAGGTGACTCTTTATCTACGGAGAAGTCTACAAAACGATCACTCCCCTCCTCCTTTTCCTCCTCTTCCTCTGCAATTAAAGCCCTTTCAGAATCACTCATTCGTTTTGATTCTTGTATAATTTCTTGTAAAGCGGCGTGAATTTCTTCAACATCTGCATGAGGACGTATTGATTGACTTCGGTGGAATTCCTCAAACGAGGAGACAACATACCCGTCAAGGTCGGCGTGTTGGTTAGCTGGCATTTCAAGCTCAAGTGATTCAATTAACCACAAAAAATCACACAAATTAGATCTAGCCCGCTCCGCCGTTAGATGCGTTTGTGGCTTTAATATTCCAGCATTGCGCTGCGCGTTGATTTCAGCCAGGCGTGATTCCATCTCAACCGCCTCGCGCTTTAACTCACTTAACGTCAAGTCTGGTGGATCCTGGCGTGATAAATGGGGCAGACCCCCCGCAAAGGAGATATGGCGGTAAAACCGAAGTCCCTCCGTCTCATTCATGTCGTTCCCCAACGCCTGCTGTAACTCCTCCCGCACAATAAAGTGACGCCCCACAAAGATGAGAAGTTTTGCCGTCTCCAACCGCACCATTTCCCGCCGTCGCTCCTCCACAGTCATTGGCGCTCGTGTGTTGCTCTCCGCGGCCTGCACGAGGGCCTTCGCGTACTCCACTTTATGACGAATGGAGTGCATGCGGGTGATGAGTTGTGGCGGCAAATCGTTCTCCGCATTTGGCGCCGTCACCGCCGGGGTCACCACGCGCGAGCGGGAAACGGAGGAGTAGTCCAACTCCGACGCGCCATGAGAGACGGGGCAACGGGGCGGACTGCTCGCATCGGAGATGCTCATAGCTGTTTCGTCTAACGGCACATGTGAGCCGACGCGATTGGGCTGGCGGTGACGGAGGTGTGGGGAAAAGGTTACCTCCGTACGTGGAAGAGGAGTGGTGGTGTCGACTTGAGTTGGACCACTGGCCATGATTGCGAAGAGGAATTTTTTTTTTGGTGTTTTTTCTTTTTTTTTTTTGTGTGTGGTTTATTTGTTTGTTTGTTTGTGTACTTTTGTTAAGTTGGGGGTATTGACGTTCAGAATAAAAACCAAAGCAAAAAGGCAAACTACACTTTTCAACTTGTTCAAGGAGAAGGAAAGAGCAAAAACAAAATACAAAGAACTATATATATATATATATATATATATGTGTGTGTGTGTGTGTGCGTGTGTGTTTGTGCACAACAAGTCAAAGATGTACCTTCTAGCGCTTACACTTCGCACTACTTTTTTTCTTTCTTTTCGTTCTAAACTCCGTAATTGGATTGAGAGGAACTAAAATTATATATATATATATAAGGAATCCATCATCAATGTCAACAAACAAACAAACAAAATTAAGCGGGCAAAGCAAAGAAAGGGTAAAATGAGCGAAAAGAGAAGCAAAAATAAAAGAGGAAACAACAAGAACAAGAGAAAAGCCAGATAAATAGGATATACCACACACATAGAAAAAAAAAAAAAAACGGCATAAGCTGTTAACAAAGAGTTGGGATAAATTTTAATCCTCTTTTTTTTTTCTTTTTCCTTTTGACTCATACTTCAACAAATTTACGTTTGCCAACTTGTCCCTACACAAATGTACAATCATACTCTGTTTCTAAAGCATTTTTTTTTTTCTTCGAGTTGTGTCTTCCCTAACACTCTTTTTTTAATTTTTAATTTTCTTCTTTACGTCATTTTCGTCGTCTCTTCACTCCACAGAGGTTAACGGTATAGTCACATAGTGTGGGTAAAGAATCTTTTCCTGCAAAATGGCGCGTATCTCCGTCAAGAGAAATTGTGACACCACACTTTCGTCAATAAAAACTGTATCGTCATCCTCGTCGGATCCCAAGTGACTGCTACCCACATGCGTCCAAACATCGGACTCCGCGTCATCGAGGAAATGCATTACCCCCAAACTCCCCTCCTGCACACGCTGTTGCTGTTGCTGTTGTTGCTGTTGACTACGTCGTTCCCCAAAGACGGCGGCGATACTCATTCGCGTAATGGGTGACGTGGAGAGCTTCCCCGGCTCCATCCACACCCCGCACGCGTTGTGGTGAAAGTTAAGGCAAAGGTAAAAGTCCATATCCATCTTTGCAAAGTGTAACGCGAGAGGCATTCGCAGCGGAAGGGCAACCGCCCCAAAGCGCACATCGTGTCGCCATGTCGCCGCCACCGCGAGGCGCATTGCCCCACCATATGTGACATGCAAACGCAAAAACAATCCGCCGTTTCCAACAAACGGGGCGAGGCGGTCGGGGAGGGAAACGGGGCCGCCCATCTCACGTGCGTCGTCCAACTCGAGGAGTTCGACAAATGGGGGGGTGGTGCCCCAATCAATGCTCGTTACGCGAATGGACTCCAACGGCGAGGGGGAAACGTCGGGGGGTTTGGCGAAGTGTTGGCGAAGCGCGTCATCGAGTTTGGCGTTGATGAGGGAACGAATGGCGTGGGCAGTGGTGATGTCAAGGCGGTCCCAATTGAACTGAAGAAGCATAGACAGTACACCTACACAAAGGAATACTCTCTCGCTGTATATAAAAAGCGAATAAAGGGTATGAGACGAGAAATGTTTATGCGAAACAAACAACAACAAAAAAAAGACACTAATTTATTTCACGCACAGAAGAAAACCAAAAAGGGAAAAAAAGGAAAAAAAAAAAAAGAAAAGCAGTTACAACAATTTCGCCCATTGCAATAGATGCGATCGAGTGTCCTCGATAAATAATAATAACAATAATAAAAAAACAATAACGTAAAAAGGAAAATCGTAAAGCCAAACGAAATGAATGAAAAAGCTCATAAAATGTAAAAAAAAAAGAAGAAAAAAATCTTCTTTTCTCCTTGAGTTTCATGTGGATTCATGCGAAGCCGTCAATCTGTTTTATTCTTTTTTTTTTTCCTTTTTTTTTTTGTTTTCGCGCTGGAATTCCTTCGTCATCATTTCTTTATTCTCATAGTTTTTTTTCTTTTTTTTTTCTTTTCCATTTTCCATGCTCGCATTGTAAATTCGTCAAAAAGAGAAGAATACTACGCACCACAGCTTCACGTCAACATAAACATATACATATACATATACATATATATATATGGAAATAATTGTCAGATGAGACATAAAATGAAGTGTAAACACACATAAACTCGCATGGAGAGGGGGAATAGAAAAAGAAATATATATATAAAAAGGGCATCCAATAATAATAAGTAATAATAATATGCATAACAATAAAATGAGTAAAAAGAATATGCAAATCCTCTTTTCCCCTCACCTTTCCGCTCGGTGTATTCCGTTCAGCTCTTCGGCATTCACATATCCTTTTTACCAGTTTCACCACCATTCATCATTTTTCTTTTTCGTTTCTTTGAATTTTTTTTCTTTTCTTTATATTGTTTTTTTTTTGCTTTTTTTCTTCGTGGTGTAATAATAGTTCAACGTTTCATACGATTTCCTCTCCCTTTCACATTGACGCGACACAAATGATCGATTTGGGGTGTTGGGAATTGTAAGGAGAACAGCAGCAAACAACACATCCCCGTCCCCCACTATTCTTTGTTTTACCTTTTTGGTTTGTCTGTTCTGATCCTTTTTCATATGCCTTCCACACATCTATTCGAAAAGACTCCAAAGAAGAGGAAACAACAACAACAGCAACCAGCAAATCAACATACACATTCCCCAACCATTAAAAAAAGGAAAGAAAAAAGTGATAACGGGGAAAACAAATAGGTAACTTTACTTCTTGTAATTCTATCAATCCCTTTCTTCCCCCCCCCCTTTGTTTTCAAACATTTATATGTTCCCATTTTCTTCTTTCTTGCTTCCTCTCCTCGTTCATGTCGTCCATTATGTTTACTCCTCTCCCCATCCCTGTTTTCCTTTTTTAAAGCCCTTATGGCCATTCAAACGGCTCCGGTGGAGGTGCATCATCGCTGTTATTCCACCCAAAGTCCGTAATGATACGTTGTTGTCCCTCATTTGGTTTCATGTCCCGCAGAAGGCACACCCCCGACGGATTCGTCTTCATCGGCTTAAAGCGCGGATCCACATCATACGAGATGACATGAAACTGTCGCGCCGTCACGCGGGATGGGTTTGTCAGCACCGCGTACGCCGCCTCCGGCTCCTTCTTCTTCGCCGCCTCCGTCGCGGCAGGGTGGGCGCCGTCGAGGTTTTCCGCCGCCTCCATTCCCCCAATGGCCGTTCCCGTCGCACCCGCACCGGCGGCAACCTTCCCCGACGCACTGAGTCGCTTAAGGCGGTTGAACTGTTCCTCCTTCTTGGTGGTGGAGAGGACGACCGCCTGGTGTGTGGCCGCGCGGGCCTCTTTCTTCTCCGCCAAGACACTCCGCGGGGGGGCAAAACGGCTCGGCGGGGCGTTAGACTTAAAGCGGAACTCGGGCACCTCGAGGTTGTCGTTGAGTCCAATAAAGCAGGTGGGCTGCATCGCCAAGGTGCTCATCAGAATGTATGGGAACCAGTACCAGTGTTGAAGGAAGATGAACATTCCAGCCACGGCCTTGTCGAGGCGGTGGCGTTGGCGGTGCATGGCGAAGGTACAGTTACGACCTCCAGCGTCAATAAGACCACTGGCGATGATGCAACCAAACTTGGAGCACATATCCTCTTTTCGACCACTAATTCGTTTGAAGAATATATCACGAAGTTCCTTCACCTTTAGATTCTCCGCTTCTGTCATTTGTACCATGACGATGGAGAGGGCAATGTATGCACCTTGTCGAACGAAATCTACAAGATCATCTTTTAATGCCCATAAGACCTCAATAACATCGGAACGTCCAGTTCCCGCGGCGGAGACGGCTAAGGCCATACCAACACCATAGCGAATGTGTGGATTGTAGCTGTCAGCGAGAACACGAATCAGTTCGAGGCAGAGTGATGGATCCTTAATGGTTAAAAATCCAATCATCGTGACAGCGTTTCGACGCACATCATCGGAATTATCCTTCACAGAGACACTTAAAAGACGTTCAATTACGCGCGTATTCTCCGCCCCAGCGTAGCCAAGTCCGAGCATAAAACATCCACCAAGACGTACCCATGGGTCAGCATCATCGAGTAAATCATTAGCCAAATCCCAGCATTCATCTTCACGTCCAAGCATCATAAGTGCGACGGCCATGCTGATGCCACGAATGGTCTTCTCTTTTTGATTGTCTTCCGAGGCAAGGGCTTTCATACTTTGAATCGCACTTTTATTCCCACTTCCCATCATGAGGAGGCCAATACCGACGGCGGCTCCTTCACTTCCCACGGCATCACACCCACTGACGCATGTAAAGAGAGAGTCAAAGAGTTCCTCATCCTTCAGACCCATAGCTGCGAGTCCAATACCAAGAGAGGCACCATGAACCATTTGTTCACTTGTACTGTACTTACGTAGAGCATTTTTAAGATAGTCAATTGTCTTGCGGTTATGGGCAACACCAACAGGTGAGTGAATGAGACCAAGGGCGTAGAGTGAGCCTGCTTCTTGATGGGGTAAAGCTCCTACACTCTCTTTTGGTAGGTAAGGTTCTAAAACGGCAAGATCTTCCTCAACATGCCCACGGTGGATGGCTCCAATAGAGGCGGCGACCGTAAATTTAGCCCAATAGTTGGATTTACCCAACCAATCCATACTACCACGAAGAAATGCATCAATAGTTGTACCACTATACATGAGTGCGTGGGCTATAACCGTCGCATTGTGTGGTACAGACTTCTTCGGATCCACAGATTGTTTAATACGGTTTAAAACATGAATATCCGCGCAACAGTGGGCGTAGAGAAATTTGAGATACAACGAGGATGTCATCTCTCCTGTAAGGACAGCCAAAAGTTTCTTATCCACGGCTGAGGTAGGGGATGTGATTTCTGTTTTCACTTGTTCTTCATTCTCCTCCTCAGGATTCACTGCAGTGTTGGGATTGGAAGCCTCGGCCAGTTGCTCAAGCTCTACTGAAATTGCCGAGAGGAACTCTTGATTACCGTATTCATAAAGATCAAATGCAAGTTGATAGGCTGTCGCTTTATCACCTTTTTTAATAAGATCATCAATAAGCATAGCTGTTGTTTGAGACTCACCAAGGAACAAGAGACACTGTGCACGGGAAAAGTAGTCAATCGTGTTCAATCCAGTTTGTCCATAGAGGTCTGAGAGTAATCGCAAAATCTTTCCACGAAAAGCAATATCACGCAGAAGTACATTTGCCACCTCAAACGTAAAATTCAATATGGCAGCAGAGTTTGTCTTTGCAATGTGTTGTCGGAGTACTTTCTCCAAAAAGTCAAGTCGACGGGCACGAATGGTGAAACCCACAAGTTCCTTCACAGGGGTATCCTCCTGCAGAATCCATTTATTTGTAAGTGCTGTGAAGAGCTCATTGAGTCGCGGGTCGAGCTCACCACGGGTCTCCTCTGGTTGTTCCTGGTATTGCACAAATTGATCAATACATCGACTTAAAATGGTGTCGGTGAAAAGTGACCGCTCCGTGTAGTTAAAAGCTTGTCCCGCTGCAAGAGCAAAGTGTACCGATTCACTGTACGCACCAAGATGAAAGTACACTTGCGATACAACGAGTGCGGCGAGGCGGCGCGTCTCATCGTTGAGATCACTTGATTCATTGAGTTCCTCAATGAGGGGAAGATCGGGGCTGATTTCGTACCAATATGTATCCACCAATTCACGTAATCGCTTTAGAGCATATTGCAGCACCGTTGCGTCCGTCTCACGAAGCAGCGCCAAGACACCCTTTGCAGATGAGAGGCCTGAAACCATTATCTCGTGTTCTCTCTCTCTCTCTCTCTCTCTCTCTCTCTCTCTCTATTTCTTCTTCGTATTCTGTTCTTGCTTCGGCTGTAAAAGAAAGAAAGAAAAAACAAAAGATATAAACTAGTAGTAAATCTAATCCTTGTTTTATAAAAATCCTTACAATAATTTTTATTGTTGATATAGTTTTTCAAAAAAAAAAAGTTAAACAAAAAATAATAATAATAAAACGAGACATCATACATATGTTATACGTAATCATTTGATCACTGTTTACTCGGTACAAAGGCAATAGCAATTACCTTTGCAAGGAAAGAAAAATAAATCTACAAAACACACACATATATATATACATATTTATATAATTAAGAAAACGGAAACATTTTCAGAGTCATTACACGTTTAATTCACAAAAGAAGAAGAACCAAAGGAAAAAACAAAAAAAAATGGACAAAGTGTGTAAGTACGTGACTAATTTAGCAGAAAATCGCCACTCCATTACCACTTCACATCCATTTCTTTGAAATAATGTGTGTATGACTTCTTACACGATTGTAAAGTTACTTTCACCTTCATCATTTTTTAAAAATATAGTTTCTTTTTTTTGTTTTCCTTTCTTTTTTTATCACCGGGGGTGAGGATGTTCTCCTACGAAAAAACAACAACAGCCTCTTCCCATTCCCTCTTATCCAATCTTGCGATCGAAACGAGCAACGTAGAAACCATTGGTGGCATCCACCTCCGGATCGCAGCGGATGGTGTGATCCATCGGGAACACGTCCCCCTCCAACTTTATCCCTCGCGTTTTCCATTCGTCTGGCATAATGTGACTGAGTGTCCATCCGCGCGCCTGCACGCGTTCGTCCTCGAGCACCTGTCGCACAACCCCCTCATTCTCCTCCTCATGCACGGAGCAGGTGGAGTAGACCACGGTTCGACAATTCCCAAAGGAGAGGAGCGCGTGGGCCAAGAGTTTCCTCTGCAATCGCGCGAGGCTTTGAATGCGTTCCGCATTGCTCGCAAACTCCACCCCTTGCGTCTCCGCGTCCATAGCCCCGACCTCCTCCATTCCCCCGTTTTCCTCTCCTCCTCCGTCCTCTGCGCTCGTCACCTCCTTCGTATGGGTGTTGTGTTCCCTCTTCTCCTCCAGTCGCCGCCGTTTCTGTTGCCGCTGCAGGAGGGCCACATCCACACGCGTGATCACCCCGCTGGCGCTGCAGCTCGGGTCGAGCAAGATGCCCTCCGCCGCGTCCCTGTCATCGGAGGAGAGGGAGAAGAAGTCCATGTGCATCGCGTTCACATACGCCCCCGCCCCGAGGCTCTGCACGCGGCTTTGCAGCAGCGCCGCCCGCCGCGCGTCGCGCTCGACCGCCATGATCTTCACGCCCGGCGCGCCGAGGGCGGCCATCTGCACCGTCTTATTTCCCGGCGCGGCGCACGCGTCGAGGATGTACTCCAACGGCCTCTCGCCGTCCGGCGGGGCCGCGGCGCGCCGCACGTGGACGGCGCCGAGGAGGACGCACGCCGGAAGGCACGAGGCGCGGTCCTGCAGCACGAGCTGCCCCCGGCGCACCGCGGGGTGGGCGTGCAGGTCGGTGCCCGGGGGGAAGACGAGGAGGCGCGGCACCACCGCGTCCATCGCAAAGGCCGGCATCACGCGGCGCGCCGTCGACGGAACGTCCGCGTCCGACGCAAAGGTCGGGGGGCCGCGGCGGAGTCGCGCCATTAACACGTCGGCGTCCGCCTTGAGTGTGTTCACCAACGCGTAGCGCGGAATCCGACGGTCAGGGGGCACCTCCGCCGGGGCGTCGCGGCCCTCCTCGAGGGATGCGTTGGCGCGCGGGGGGATGATGTGGTGCTTGCGCGCGTGCCAATACGCCTCGCGTAGGTATGGGGCGGACTTTTGAATCGCCTGGGCCGTTGTGTCGCGATGGGTGTTGACGCCTTTGCCGAGGACAACATCATACGCCATGCACACGGCGAGGTCGCGGCTGGCGCGGGGGTAGTAGGTGAAGAACTCGGATTGCTCGAGTACATCATTCAGGAGGTCGTAGTGCCGTAAGGTTTCACAGACAACCGCGTAGGTTTGTTTCTTTTTTTGCATTTCCTTGCGCAGACAAAGAGCCTTGGCTGTGCCATGGCCTGAACGAACGGACTGCACAATCTCACTCGCTTGGCGGTACACATCCATTTTTTTTCTTTTTCTTTTTCCTATTGTACCGCTATCTACTAAAAATTCTAGCAAGCAATGAAATCGCTGGTTTTTTTTTTTTATTTCATGTAAAACAAAACAAAACAAAAAAGGTAACAACAGGAACCCCAAAAGGGAAGATGAATATGATCAATAATAATAAAATAAAAAAAAAAGAACAATAAGAAGCAAAACAACAACCACTAAAGTTGACAGTAGTTCGCACAGCAAAAAACAACCAACAAGGTGTTCTTCAATAAAAAGTAAAGCAAAAATGAGCAAACAAATCAAAATGAGGAAGTAACACAAAAACAAACTACAAAAACAACTTCAAAAAAAAATGTAAAAAAATCTATAAGGTAAAAACAATAGTGCGCGTATTTTTCACTCCAAACACAAAAGAAAGAATGAAAACAAAAAAAAAAACACGAAACAATTTCCTTCCTTCAATCTTCTTTCGTTTTAAGATACTTGGTGCCTTACGGTATGAGAAAAAAAAAAAAGGAACGACACAACCTGACCCACACATAGAAACAGATATATATATATATTTATGTATATCTTTAATTCAGTTTAAGCGCGGTGTTCCCATACTCGTACAGGAGACTCATAGGAACCTTTGAGTCTCCGCGACGACTGGAGCCACTTCGCATCGAGGGAGAATCCGTTTCGAAACACGTTTTCGTTTAATCCTTTTGCCAATTGTTGAGCTTGGAGCACACCCAATTTTTCATCATCATTTGCACCATGTTTCTCCTTACTTGTTGCACTTTCCTTATGTTTGGCAAGGCAGACAACGATACTCTGCACGCAGCCATTCACACGGAGGACTTGCACGGTGCCGAATCCCTTTGAAATAAATTGTTCCCTCAATGCCTCCGCTGTTGGCATAATATGGGCATTCACAATAAGCGCCCCGCCTGGAGAGAGTCGATTGCGGCAGAGCTCAATAAGTCCACCATCGTGCATCATGTGCTCTCCATCTGTGTCGTAGCAGTCAAGAAAGATGAGGTTGTACTTCTGCATTAATCCATTACTTGTTTTTGGGGAATTACAGCGCAACGCGTCGCGTGCGTCGGCAAGGATGAAACGATACCGTCCGTGGCGTTCATGACCTTCGTTAACGTTCCAAATACAAAAACTATCCCCACTGTCACCTTCACTTGTGTCCGTTGAGCTATGTTGACTCAAATGAGTATTTATTTCGTTACTAAGACAATCATCTATATTGTCACGCACATTCCTGTTGGAAAGAAGCGGTGGGACTTGCTCGTGTTGCTGGCAAGTAGAGAGGACAGCCTGCTCCACCTCCACTACATCTATGGAAGCTTTTACCGGTAGAATGGTGTCGAGACAGTTTCCCAACACATTCCCACCAAGTCCAAGAATAAGGACAGAAACATCCTCCAGATCCATTCCCGAGGCAGTGTTTGTTGGAGTACAGGAGCCAATTTTTTCACCCCAACAAGACGATGCCACACCTTTGATACACCAACTGTAGTACATGAGTAGACCAAAGTGAAGCATATGTCGCGGATAGCACTCAAGCCGCAAGGCGTCATTGGGATGGCAAACAGACTGCAATACAAAGGAGGAGTTCTGTGGGTTCGTGTACGCCGTCTCTTGAACAATGTGAAGACTACCAAGACGGAGTGTCGTGGTGGTCTCTTTATGGGTTGTGTTTGATTGCACCACGCGGTGGCTTTGTCTCAGAGTACGTGTTGGGTGTTGAATGGACACACGGAGTGTGGACATAGCCCACAGCACGCCATGTCCTTTCAGTGCGCGGCATGGTGTACACGAGAGCACAGTGGTGGCGCAGTCAAGCACATGTACATCTGCTTCATCATGAGCCTCGTCGAGAATGGAACACCGTCGTCGTTGTTGAATAGGAACGACACCATCACGCAAAAGGCGAAATGAGGCCATATCCGTGAAGTGGCGGCACAATTCCTGCGAAATGCACTTCTCTGCAACTAATTTTTTAGTGGACAAAATGTCCTCATTGGGGATCATGCTATGACCATTTTGATTACTGGTGATGGTCCTCTCGTTCCTCTCATCTCTGCTGCTAGCTGCTCGCTTCATGATTCTATATGATGTATCTTTCTATAGAGCTTTTATTATGTTCAATTTATTCTCCTTTATTTTTTATTTTTGATTTTGTTTGTTTACCATTCCCGCAATATTTTTGTATTGGAGACATTCACAAAATGAATGGATTGAGAAGAACGCAAAACAAAAAAACAGTTTTCATATGCATAAACACACACACACACAGACACATATAGACATATTTTAATATATATATATATATATATATATATATATATTACACAGAAAGATGTACAAAGTGCAACATATTGAGAGGGCATCAGGTTCGTTGCATCTCTGCAGTAATGTTCGTTTTCTGAAATATAAATAAACACACAGACACATATTTGTGTATGTCGTCGGTATTGCACAGGAAGGTGCGTACTTCATTCACGCAAAATACACCCACAAAAGCGAAAAACAACAACAACAACAACAACAACAACAACAACAAGAGAGAGAGAGAGAGAGCACCTCTTTCAATACGTGTGCTTGTCATCACACCTCACTCCTCCACATCTCTCCCCACCCTCATTCATCATTTCGCTTTTCAGTCTCCCTTTCTTTTTGATGTGTTACGCGTTCATCTTCGCTGTCACGGCTGATTATTCTTCTCCTTCTCTTTCTTCCCACTTCTCTCTCTTCTCTTTTTACTCCGCGTTAAACCACACCGTGAGCGTGCCATCTCGAGCACCCGAGACGAGATGCTTCCCTTTTCCCCTAATCTCCGCGAAGCAAAGGGTGAGAATGGCATCTTTGTGATGCTGCGGCACGGACCCCACCGTCCCAACCGGAGGATCCGCCGCGTAAAGCTCCGCCGCGCTCACCGTGTGTTGCTGCTGTTGCGATTGCACCTCCGTGATGTATCCGCGCGTGGTGCCCACGTAGGGCGGCGACACGTATGGCGGGCAGGCGAGTGTGCGGGACTGCGCCGGGGCGTTGAGGCACCACTTGCGTATCCACCTATCGTCGCCCGCGGTGAGGAGGACACCGTGACTCCGCTGCGGCACGACGGCCCGCGTTGCCCGTCCCGTTGTCGCCGGCTGCAACGCCACGGCCACCTCCCCGGTGGCGAGGTTCAGCCGGTGCACCGTGCCGGCCCGCGTGCCGAGGAGGAGACCCGGGCAGGAGCCGACATCGGGGCAGGCGCACAGAATGGCGTGCGTCGGCCTTCCCTGCTCCGCCTCGATGTGGTACTCGCGGAGGAGGAGCTGAAACCGCAGGTCGAAGAGCGCCGCGGCCCCCCCGAGCGTGACGGCCACCGCCCCGTACGCCCGCGACTCGTGCAGAAGCGGCGAGAGGCCGCTCGGGGCGCCGAGGGCGGACGGCACCGCCGCGCCCCACACGTCCCGCCCGGCGCGGGTGTCGACGGCGACGAGAGCGCCGGTGGCGGTGGCGATGAGGGCGACCGACGGGCTCCACACGCACGTCGCGGTGAGGGCGGCGCCGTCCGCGTCGAGGGGGCGGCGCGTGACCACCGCGTTGCGCTCGAGGTCGAAGGTGCGCCAGACGCCGTCGGTGCCGCCCATGCTGAGCAGCGGGCTCGCCCCCTCGTGGAGAAAGCGGGTGAAGAGAAAGGTGCTACGCGGGGAGGCGTCGGTTTGCAGGCGGTGGGCGTAATCCACACCGGCGGGGCTGAGGGACCAAACCATCGCCTCGCCGCGGCTGCCAGCGGTCACAAGCGTCCCACAAGGTCCGGCGGCGGTGGAGTAAATGCCCCCGAGGTGCGCGGATTGCGTAAACCACGGGGCCGCGGTGGGTTGCAACTCACGCTCCGGTTTGGCGGCGGAGGGTGCAGTGGCGGAGACAGCGGCGTGACGACGTCCAGTGGCAAAAAATCCATCCGATGGTGGATTTGCTATAATCGATAACGGGGTATGACCCGCGAGAGTGGGTTTGGAACATGTTGGATTTACCACGCCATCACACGAAATGGACATTTTGCGATCGGACTGACGAATGTGTAGTCGCTTACGCTCCCGCGCGGATGGGAGATGGAAAAAACGCCAAGTGCCCTCACTTTCAAACTCAGTTTCACCACACCTGGTTGGGTTTTCATCTTTCGCAAGAACGCTACCACCATTATCATCATTACCACCAACTTGTTTTCCGTTATTGTCATCCCCTGCTCCATTATGGTTATTAGGACGCAAATCCAATGGAAGCATAACAGGGTCAAAAGAGACATCAACAAGCGTCAAGCGGGGGACAAGACCATGGAGAGAGCGATTCGCTACATAATACGGTACCGTATAGTGTGGTACACGCCCCTTTGCAGTCCTTTGGGTAATTCGATCATGCGTCTCCGCGTTACCACCGAGAAGTCGTGTAATTAACGGATACTTTTGTTGAGAATGGATATACATAGGCTGCTGTTCTGTTGAACTGTACGCGAGTTCCAGCTTCAGTGCAGTTGGAAAAGAAGAGATGGAGGCGAGTGGCACTGGGTGTCGCAGCAAAGGTCGAAGTGCACATTCCAAGTAAGCAAAAACATCACTCACACGGTTAGTTTTAGCAGCGACTTCTACTAATCGACAAGCTGCCGCTCGAATCCACGCATTTGGACTTAGAATGTGTGGTAATGCCTGATGCACAAGTGCCATGGTATCACCCACAGCAAGAGACTTATGTTCGACCACAGCCGTCACACTTTCAATAGTCCGATGCAGACAGGTCGTGTCAGTCTGCCGAAGTCCTTCATCAACAAAAAAGCGAAGTGTCTTTAGACGTGGGTCTTGGAGAGTCAAATGACATACGATAGCCTGGGGATAGAGCTCCCGCTGCACCTCAATAGCAGAGGTAATAGCTGTTGTGAGGAATGGAATAAGATCATCCTGCGTACGCTCCTCACCTAGAAATCGAGCAACGTCCATGGTCCGGCGAAGTGCCGCCACGACCACATTGGTGTCACTGTGTTTGAAAAGTGAACGAATAGTGTCCCATCCACGGTCGAGGAGTTCGTTGCGTTGTGCACCAAATGTATGGCGCCAAGCAGTAGCCGATGCGAGCGCCTGTCGCTGCTCTAGATGTGCCATGGCAAGAAGCAAAAGTCGAGGCAGCTGCTCTGCCACTTCGGCAAGCAAAAGGGCACCTCCATCAGCTTTGCTTACCAATTCCTCTACACAAGGCAAGACAAGGTCATCAAAAACAGTTACCTCACTAGAGGCAAAAGATGGGGCTGAGTCACAAATAGCAGCGAGTACGCGAAGGAATAAGACACGCGCAATGACAGGATGTCGCTCATCACGTACATAGTGCAAAACATGGGGGAGGACGGCGTCTGTTTGCACATCGACTTGACAGTGCGGGAGCACACGCTGTAGCACAGAGACGGCACGGCATGTACCTTCCGCAGTGGCCGCATGCGCAGCGGCATGGAGAATAACAGGAAGTAATAATGTTACACTGGTGCGTCGCGCATCAGTGTCATAGTCTTTTATATTTGAATGATCTAATAGAGTCGCATTCGCCTCCGCCGCGATGTCTACGCACGTGGAGGATGGACAATAACACACATAGCAGCGACGATGAGCCTCATCGAGGATGTCATCTAATCGGGATCGTAGCAACTGTGCTTGCTGATCGGGTGGCCGGGCAAGGAGTGGGGCAAGGATATCATTGTATAGAAATGCAAAATGTGGCGGAAAGACGGAAGGTGTGAAGTCCTCCAAAACCTGTCGAGCGTACCGTCGTGAGGAAGCTGGGGTACAAAGCATTGACACCAGCATGCGGCGCAACGCAAGGGGTACATGACGTTCTTTGAGAATACAATCAACCATCGCCTCTCTCTCTGTTTGCGAGGTCGTCGCGCGGAGGCCAAGGACATCCGAAAGACAAAAGAGTGGTTCCTCTGTAAAGATGTGTGCGAGGACGCATGCGGCGGAGAAGATATCCATGGCTGCGGTGTGTGCGGTGGCATTGGTGTTATGCGTATTAAAAGGTAGCGGTTGATCGACAAACTTGTCGGGATCAACAAGGCAAATGCGGGTCTCATTATTATCATAGTAGTAATCAAAAAGAGCAGGGTTATTCGCAGGGAGGAAGGCTGGTTTGAAAGGGCATAAATCTGTAATGTAGAGCCATCCAGAGGCATCTAACAAGACATTATCTGTCTTGAGGTCACCATGGACCGTTTCCCATCGCTCGTGCAACTGTACAAGTGCCTGTAGCAATTGAAAACCCGCAAAGAGCCGAGCCTCATAGCTCCAGTACGGTCGTGTCGCGAGTCTTTCCGCAAGTGAGAAGGCCACAAAAGGACGTTGCAGCATACAGAATCGATCATTTTGTACCTCTATTCCAGAGTAGAAGAGCAGGTTACACGGTAACACCTCCCCTCGGGTGAGGGAGCGAGAGATGCGCTGGTCGAGCTCAAGGAGATGATCGTAGCAGCGCTCGACAAGTTGCCGCTGTGCAACATCCTCGAGGGTGCGCACAAAAACTTTTACAACGACGTCCATTCCCCCTTTTGCATTGGGTACAGGACGTGGCTGCGGCTGCCGCTCGAGTTGTGGATGAGACGCATTCGCAAAGAAGCGACGCGTGCGGAGCAACTCGGCAGGATTTGACGCATCAATAGCCTTTACGCAGTGGAAGGAACGAAAGTAATTGCGGTGCTGACCGCCTAGCGGGGCGACGAGTTGAAGGGAGGACGATACATCAGCTACATTTACGGCTGTTGCCGCAGCCAACTGATTTCCCATATATAAATATATCTGTGTATAGATACTATAGATACACTCACGTATAGGTATCTGCACTTGACCTCCTCGACCCAAATGCTGTACCTCTACAACTATGTTATAAGGAGACCGAATACGGCTACAATTCCGCACCACACCCCCATATTACAGAACCGACAAAAATAATCAAAAAAGAGTTGAAACAACCACAAAAAGATTCAAAAAAAAATTAATATTTATTTATCATATATATATACATATAATCAGCTCAAAAAGAACAGCGCCAACCTTTAGAAACACCACAGAAACACCATCACGGATCATAATGGTGGAAAAAGGACTCGTCTTTTTCATGCAAGTGCAAATATAGCTCAACTTCCATATGCTGAAAAACTGGAAAACAAAAAAAAAAACCTTGGAAGTGGAGGGTTCTTGCGATGCCACACGAAGTATTTGTTTACTTTGAACTGACAAAGGTAATAAGGGACAGCGAAAGTAAAACTGAGACTGTGACTCCAGAAGACAAAAAAATAAATAAATAAATATATATATATATATATATACATATATATATATATAATTCAAGAACAAAAGAAAAGGGTAGATTTATGGTACATCATTCTTCAAAGACCTGCTGTTGAAACTATGCAACCAAATATCAACTGTAACAGACGTACTCATTTTTTTTTAATTCTATTCTCCTCTTTTTACGTAGCGACGCAAAAATACATGTGGTAAAAAAGAAAAGAGCTTCTCATATTAAAAAAGTTACTGTTCTCTCTTTTCATCTTTATCTCATTTTTTTTTTCTTTTTCACCTCTTCTTCGTTTTTTTTTTTTTTTTGATCCATTCGTTTGTAAGGTATTTTCTTCTTTTTTTCTGTTTTCCTTCTGAAGAATTTCCTCTTTTTTTTTTTTTTTTTGAGATTCAGTCAACTCTTAGAGCGAACGGGTATGCAAAGGGGGTTCTTATTTTGACGAAAAAAAAAGAAAAAAAATCGTTATTTTTTTTCTTCTTTAAATACCAACATATCATGAAGGGGGAAAAAAAAGAAGAAAAAACGTACCGTCATCACGGAGGTCATAGCAAGCGTTAGTATCCATTCGAGGATGTTGTCTGTCGCGGTTGCCATGCGCTATAAACGTGTGCGGACTGCTGCTGCGCTGGTGTCGGGTTGGCGAAGAGTGACATAATCTCTGACTTGACATCCCCTTGTGCTGCGCCGCCGTTCGCTGCCTGCTGATGCACTGGGGCTTGAAACGACTGCTGCCGCTGCTGCTGTTGATGTTGTTGTTGTTGTTGTTGTTGTTGCTGTTGGTTGTAGTGGTAATTGTGTGCCGCTGTGGGTGTAGGGTACCCGGCGGGCTGTCCCCACTGCCGCTGTCCGTGATGCGTCATCATTCCCATCGCCTGCTGTTGCGGCAGGGCGGGGGTCGGCGCGGTTGTGCTGAAGAGTTCGTCCACGGAGAGGCCGCTATGTTTGGTCGGCGCCGCGCTCGGCACGGGGGGTGAGGGTTCGCCCCAAAGCATCGGCATCGACGCCGCCGCGCTTGTCGTGGCTGTCGTCTTCGATTCCACAAAACCGCTCCACTCCTCCCCTTTAGACGCTTGATTCCATAAAGGAGCCCTTTCCACCCCCATCGCCGTTGGTTGAGGTGGGATGGTTAGGAATTTTCCGAACATGGCGTCATGTTGCGGGTGATGATACAATTTACGTTCATACTTGGAACGGATAAATCCCTCCACGGTTGCGTTGTCGGTGCTAGGGTTTGGCTTCACATGAGGCGGGAGGGAGTACTCATACAAAACGCGTCCCCGTTCATTACCAATACACTCACAACAATGAATCATGCTCTCCTCCCATGTGTCCATGGTGGTGGACTTTACCTTTGAGACGTGTGTGCCCATCGCGCGGTGCAGGCCGGCGCAACGGAGGCAAAAGAAGACGCCGAGATTGGTGCTCGCCCAGCGTGGCTGTTTGGCGGTGCAGTCGCAGCACTCACGATTTTCCGGTAAACGCAACAAATCCTCCAGTCGACGACGCTGCGCCGCTGTGTTGCCGCTGCTGCTCATGAGAAATGAGAGCGGAGATGCAACTGAGGGACTGACAAACACAGAATTAAAAAAAAAAGGTAAATCAATATCACACGATAGCCTATTTTAATGCCAATAAGAGAAACAAAATCTAAAATGAAACGATGCAAGTTTGGATAGATGTGGAATAATGAATGCTAATCCTCCTACAAACAGGCACACTAAAAAAAATTCTACTAGATCATTAAGTCATTACACACACAAAAAAGAAAAAAAAGAGATAGAGAGAAGAGAGAAGGTGAAAATAAAAGAAAAATAAAAAGAGATAAAACAAACGAACCGCAACAACAGGGGTACATGTGTATGCACAAAAATGCACACCTATACAACCATATAAGAATACATTTACAAATTATTGAGTATTAATATATATATATATATATATATATATATATATATATATATATATATATGTATAGTTTGGTAAGTCTGTAAGAATAACCTTTTTTGTTCCTTTTGGTTCTTTTTTTAATTTTTTCCGTTTTTTGCTCTTCATTTTTTTTTTTCTCCTTACTTCCTCTTCTTATTGATGTCTCGTTAATACCTTCCTCGTCCTCCTCTTCCCCCACGTCCTCCTCTTCCACCACGCCCCCCTCTTCCACCACGTCCTCCTCTTCCGCCGTGACCTCCACGTCGACTAAAATTACCCATTCGTCCCCTTACTTCCTCCACATTTGCACTCAGAGCTGTGTCACAAAAGACGCACGCCACAATTCGGTCCTTTCGGTTGGGAAGTGGTGATTTACCCTCCGGGAATTGAAGGTCCATCATCATGGCACCACAGTCATCACATTCCTCGTTGCTCACATAAACGCGTTGTGCGGTTGGTGGCAACAGAATCATCATTGTACATCTATTACAACAAATCTTCCACTTACCAGACGTACGTGGGACAAATGCCATGCAACCGCCACATTGATTATCTATACAATCTGAAACATAGTTTGTGGCGAGTGAATGAATACATGTCGGGTGACGACACTCATCACATCCCATAAATTGACGCCCTTTGCTTTCCACAGTCTCAAACGGTGGATTATTATAACAATTAGGGCAAATGGGAAACGATTTACCACCATCTACGTGACAGACGACAAGTTCAAAATTATCCAAGGGACATTTAAAACTGGAGTACTGTTTAATTGTTCCCCCCTGTGGTAGGGCAAAAGTAATTTCACAATAAGCACAATATAATCGCTGTGGACGTGCATCCAAGTGTTTCAAGTAACGCATACAATTTCCACATCGTGTGATGGGTTTACCTGAATCTGCTAAAGGCGAGAAGGAAGCACCCATAAGGGCATCAAAACGTTCAATATTGGTTTTAAAAAAACGAAATTTGTCAAAGAAAAGATGAAGAGAGTAGGAGAGAACCTCATCCAAGGTGGCTTTACCCTCCGCTATGCATGTAACATACTCTTCCACTTTACTCCGCACAAGAGGTAACACCAACTCTGGGTCAATACTTTTGATTCCATGAATTAATACCACTCCAAGTTTTGTAGGTTCCATCACGCGTCCTGGTTTCACAGAGCAATAACCACGCTCCACAATATTATTCACGTGCTGTGAGATGGAGGCATCCGTACCAATACCATGTTTCTCCATAAGCCCAATAAGGTCTGCCTCGGTGAGGTATCCTGGGGGTTGTGTTTGACCAGCTTGCAGACGCACATCTGATATGGGAAAGTCATCTCCAGGTTTTATATTCGTTGGTATCTTATCATCTGTGACGGCGTAGTGAGGCAGAATCGCCGTAAAACCGGGATCCTCCACTACCTTTCCTGTAAAGTTAAAGATCTCCCCACAGAGATCTACCACAAGACGTGTACGCATCAATTTACAATCCGGTGAAAGCGTCGCGATAAAGTGACGCGTAATGTACTCATAAAGTCTCCACCCATCGCTAGAGAGGTCCTGCGCAGAGGCGGCGCGCATGGGTGTGATGGGCGGATGATCGCCCGCGTCCTTTCCCGCCTTTGGCCGTGTGTGGCCGCGCTCGAGGAGTGCACGCACGTGTTCACCCCACATGGGGCTCCCCTCCTGCGCCTTGAGGGCACTCATAAAGTTAAAACTCGACGGATACGTCGTCGACTCGGTTCGGGGGTAGGAGATGTAACCGGAGATGTAAAGGTGCTCTGCCACTTGCATCGCGTGATGTGGACCCATACCAAGGGCTCGGCTCGCCACTTTCATGAGCTCCACGGTGTTGAGGGCAATCGGACGGGCACGAGTGTCTGCGCCAATGTGAACATCCACCACCTTTGCCACCTTACTGCGTGATACCTTCTGATGTAGGAGGCGCGCCATGAGTTCATCAAAGACACGTCCACGATTCCACTCAAGACTAATAATGGAACCGAAACGGTTGGCAACAGGGACGAGTTTCCAAAAATTTTCGGGCTTAAAATTTAGTATTTCATCATGTCGTTGCACACAAAAGGCGAGAGTAGGGGTTTGACACGGACCATAACTCACCACACTCGCATCCAGGTTACCATATTTTCCCTGAAAGTATTTAGTCTGAAAACGCGTAAAGGCGACACCAACTTTTAAGTCCAACTCTTGTCGACAGGTGACGGCGTCGGAGAGGTTTTTATTTGGCTTACCTAAATTCATAAAGGCATGGGTAATCTCCTCTCGTGTGATGGCGGAGAATTTGGCGCGCCACACATTTCGCATGTCGTGCAAACTGTGCCGAACCACTTGAAGCACCTCAAAGCAAATGTTCTCACCCTCGCGATCGCAGTCGAGCCAGAGAACGAGGGTATCGCAACCCTCCGCCTCATGCGCCAAGTGTCGACTCACCTTTCCCGTTTCCTCTTTCCAGAGAATGGGAGCCTTAAAGAGGTCCTCCTCCTCTGTTCGATCCCAATTCTGGTGTTGGGGGGTGAAGTCGCAGGAGAAGACGTGGCCCGTGGTGCTCGTCACCTTGAAGTGGGCGGGGGCATTGAAGAAGGAACCGGAGTATTCATACACAGGCAAAGCGCGCTGACGCTTTTCCGCGCGACCATTAGAAAGATGAAATGCAATGCTCTCCGCAAGCGAAGGTTTCTCCGCCACCATTAAGACACTACGACCCATTTTCTCTGTTTATTTTTTTGCTTTTCTACGTTTTTTTTTTTTTTTGGTTCTTGTTATTGTTTCCTTTATCCTCGGATTGTCCTACAAAAAAAAATCCTGCTATGTCTTTTCCAATTGTCTATGAATATATGTGTTTACAATGATTTTTCATTTTTTTTTTTTCAAGTTGGTAGTGGGGGTAGTGAGATTCAGTTGAGAAGCAATAACCAGAAAGCACGCGAGTTGTTAAGAATCAGCAAACAACAACAACAACAAAATGAATCATTGATAAATGAATATACAATTCAAAAGTTAATAATGGAGAAATAATATTAATCAAAAATAAAAAATAGAAACATGAAAATGGAACCAAAACCTGATTTCTCAACATCTTCTTTCTTCCTCTCTCTCTCTCTGTCTCTGTGTGTTTGTGAATACTTCTCTTTTGCTCATTTGGGTTTGTGCATACGCATATGTTCGTACACATTTCTGTGCTCTGTGTGGAATCATAAATGAAAAAAATAACAATTATTATAGTAGTAGTAAGAATAATAAAACAACACTGTATAAAAGGATAAACGACAAGTCCAAAAACATTAAATGTATATATGCACATACACATATATTCATAACCTCACTGTGAGTTTTTTTTTTTGGTTTTCTCACTCCTCTGAGGACATGATTGCTCGTGTGGCGATTTCATTATTGACCGCCATCTCGAGACTATCCATGTAGGACGTTAATGAAATGAGCACTGCCCCCGAACTTGTGTGTTCACTATACGCGAGGAGTGGCAATTTCTTTATTGTCCGACCACTAAACCCCACCGTACGCTCCGCAATCTTCTCCAGCCGTCTCCATTGTTCTCCTTCTTGTGTTTGTGTTCCGTTACTGTCACCGTTTTCGTCCTCCTGCTGCACCAAACCGCGTTGGATCAATTCCTCTGTTGCCGCCTGAAGCATGGTGCGTCGCGCCAGCATACCTGGCTGCCCAATGTATACCTTTTTATCTGCCCTATCAATAAACGCCACATCAATGGCTCCCGTAATGTTACTTGTGGCGAGCACCAATACATTCCTTCGCCGCTGTAAGCTGTCGAGTTGGGTGAGGAGCGCATTCACCACCCGAATCGCATCGGACGGTTCGTTCCCACGCATCGCCGCCTGTCGCGCCGCCGCGAGGCTCTCCACCTCATCCACCAACACACACAACAAACACGTCTCCTCCTCCGCCATCTCATGCAGGCGGCGGAAGAGCATCATCACCTGCTTGCCACTCTCACTGAACCAGCGACTGAAGAGGCTGTGCGCGTTCACCTCCACCAATCGCGCACTGGGAAAGAGATCCCCCAGGCGTATCGCCAGTTTCTGCGCGAGGGCACGACAGAGGGAGGTCTTTCCCGTTCCCGGCGGGCCGTGAAGGAGGAGAAGGCGATTCCATGCCACCCGATGCGGACTGACTTGGGCCGCCGCGAAGACCATCACGGCGCGGGCGTATTGCAGCAAATCCCGCTTGAGCGATGCGGTCGCGGTGGGGGTGTCGCCGTAATGCAACGACTCCCAAAGGCCCTCCAGTGATGGACTCGGCAGCGCGAGAACGGTGCACGCGGGGAGGGAGGCGTCGTCGTCGTTGTCGTCGAGGGGCTCAGCGAAGGCGTCGCCGTCGCGGAGTGCGTAAAGGAGGGGGACATAATCCGCCTCCTCCGCGGGGAGAGAGGGGAGGGGGCAGTAGACATCACACACGCGAAGCTGATCCACCGCGGCGGTGAGGAGGTCTGAGGCGGAGGTGAGGGAAAGGACGGCGCCGGGGCGAATGGAGGTGTGGTGTTGGCGGATGTAATGCGTAATCACTTTACACAACTCTGACCCATGCACACGCGGCAAGCGACACCGAACTTCTATTGGAACAAGTACCATATATGTATATGTATTTATCTTTTCGGTTTTTTTTTTTTGGATATGTACAAAGATGTATATCTATATCTATATATGTAGATAGGTAGGTGAATAAATAGATAGATAAGTGTATTTTTGGATGCTTATTTATTGATAGAGTCTATTAGCATCGAATGATGGCTGGTGTCGCTTATGAATGCGGATTCAAAAGTTATGTTCAACCACTTCCTTTCTTGTTATCACTAAAAATCAAATCAATAACGACAATAAATAAAAAAAGAACAAGAAACACACGAAAAATATAATAGTGATAGGCGGAAACCAAGAAAAACAAGCAAACAGAACATGATTCCAAACAGAAAAAAAAATAGGACAATGAAGAAAAAAGATTTTTTTTCTTCCTTTACCTTTCTTTGCTCTCTCTTTCTGCTTGACAAATATGCACGTACACATATGTATGCATAGGGTAATCACAAACATTGATTTTTTCTTTGTTTCTTCTTCTTCTATTTTGTACATATATATATATATTATATATATATATATACACGTGTATGTAATCCGCATTCATGTATTCTAGAACACATATAGACACACACACACACCAAAAAAAAGTCAAAACGTTTCGACGTATATTATGCATCCTTCTTCATTTACTCCAAAATATTCACACATCGTATACACTATTCCCGTCATTTCTCTCTCTCTCTCTCTCTCTCTCTCTCTCTTTCTCTCTCTCTCGTTTTTTTCATTCTTTTTTTGTTTTCTTCTTGTTCGTTCATCCTCCCTCTGTTGGGGCATTTTCTTCCGCTTCTATGCAATTGGCAGTTCACTCATTTCGTGATGCCCTGCGCAGCGTACGGCCCATTCGTAGCTTTGCGAAAGCTGTCTTAGCCACTCCTGTCGCTCCTCCTCACACGCTGCGAGGGCGGCGCAGGACTCCCACTCTCCTCGCAGCGCTCGTCGCACAAGTTCCCAAAACTCCGCGTCGGCAATAAACACCTCAGAGAGCACCTCCACCAACACGCACATCCCCCGCACCCGCTCCTCACCCCGCTTTCTCCCCTTCCGACCCTTTTCATGGGTCCCATTCGCCGCCCGCTGAAGGCGTTCCGTGAGCGCCGCCTGCAGCATTCCCCCGCCGCCCCAACGCCCGTCCCCGGACTGCCGGGCGGCGCGCAGGACGGCGGCCCAATCGCTATCCGACAGCCCCGCCCCCCGGAGCTCCACGAGGACGGCGAGGAGTTGTCTGCACACGAGCGTGTCGACGCAGCACACCGCGGCGGCGCACTCCACCGCGCGCACAAACACGGCGGTCGGCATCTCCGCCGCGTCGGAGAGAGCGCGTCGGGACATGGCGCTCCACGCATGCCGCAACAGCGTCGGCACCGCCCGCCCCATCTCACACCCATGGTGCGACGGCGATGGCGGTTGCGATGGTTGCTGCTGTTGGGATGATTGGGTAAAGGCGGTGGCGGCCATGGCGAGGGCGACAAAGGCGCGCTCCATCTCCGCCGGCGCGAGTGTGTCGCGGGACTCGCGGAGGTGTGCCGCCGCCAACAGTGCCGACGTCCGGGTGGACGCCGTCGCCACACATGCGGCAAGAAACACATTTAAATGACGCTGCAGCAGACGGCGATCGCTGCCCACACGCTGCAGTCGCTCCTCCAACCCAAAAGCGGCGGTGTCGATGTGAATACCAATTCCCTCCAACGCGCGCAACGCGATAAGAGTGGTGGTGATAAACTTGAGTCGCGGTTTTGCGGAGGAACGGAGGAGATCGGGTTGTATTTGCTGCAAAAGGCTCAACACGAGGCGCAGGGTGCGCTCGACAAGGACATCCTCCGCCTCGTTTTGCATCTCGGTTTCAATTCTCTTTACTCCGTTCTGGTTGGTCTCTTCCGCAACGAGGGCAGAGACGTTCGCGAGTGGCATGCTGACGTCAAGCGGGAGCCGAATACGTCGGGGAACACGAAGACGCAGCCCAGCGGCTGTTGCTGTCGCGCACAACCACAACAGCATCGCATCGCCCTCCAACACGTGTCCAGTATAAGCTGTCGTAGCGGCAGTAGTAGTACTATTCGCGCTCGCACTGAGAGAGATAGAAGTCGAACTACCACCACCACCACCACCACCATGTTGTTGATGATAATGATTACGTTGATGATTATTGTTATTATTGTTGACGTTTTGTGATAACATTTCGCTGCAAAAGGATTCGGCGCGGTCAAGAAAGCGCGACAGCACTTCACGCAGCGTGGGCATTACAGACGAGACAGGAACATTAGCTTCTGTTTCATCTTCAGACTCCAAAAGGCGTAAGCGTGCGTGCGCTGCAAGGGCGTGACAGCCAAGGATAAGTTCCAACGGCTTTACTTCATCCACATTTTCCTGTTCTTCTTCCCTTTCTTTGCTTTCATGTTTTCCCTTTGATTCACTAATCGTCATCTCCACCCGGGTTAGGGAGTCACTAAGTACTCGCGCCATATCTCGCCGCTCCACATCCAATTCAGAGACTTTCGCACCTACACTCATGTCCCTGGACCAAACCTTATCCATCGGATTAATGAGAGCGTAGTGCCGCGCCAACACAACATGTCCTACAAGGCGAAAGTGTCGCGAGTGTCGCATGGCGTCTTCGAGTTGAAGCGACCAAGCGACTCGCTCCGTACCACGATTGGCCCGCCATGGCACAAGCAGCACGTCAAATGGGACGAGGCGCAACATCACCCCCTCCAGCAGTGCGGTTGGGGGAAGAGTCGCGGCTTGGGTGAAAATTTGGGTAGCAAAAGCGGTCGTCGACTCGAGCGGGGCGGTTTCGGGGAGCGCGAGAAGAGCGGCATTAAAGAATGGCGGAGGACGAGAAAGAACAGCGCGTGCAAGCGCCGTCAACGCGGTACATAACTCCGCCACTGTAAGGAAGGATAATGAACCCTTTGGGGGCGAATCTATCACACCATTCAGAGTACTATTATCACTTTCCACTTCCAACACATGGCCATCCTTGTTTGAGCCTGGACTTTCCTTTTCATGCATGCTGTGCGCGTTGGCGGTAGCGGCGTCGTGTGGTTTGGAACGACGCGCGATGATCTCCTCCAACGCGAGACAGCACTCCGTGATGGAGGGCAAAACCGGCGCAAAGAGTTGCGCCTCGGCGGCCACCACGGCCGATTGCCAGTCTCGCAAGGTTGGCTCTGTCATTTCTGCCCCAACGTGAACGGCGGCCGCCGCTACTGCGGCTCTCGTGTTTATTGCTCCTCCGTTGGAGTCCCCACCGGCGGTGGCGAAGGATTCCGCGCGGCGCAACCACTTCGCCGCCGCCGTCCGCGCTGAGCCATCACAAATGCGACCAAGAAATGGACGCAATTCACCCGGAGAGGTTTCGAGGATGGATTCAAGAACTTGTAACACCAAACCACGGTCTGCCGTGGTTGCGCGTCGGAGGAGCATGTGCAAGGCGAATGAAAAGGCACTGCACAGTTCGTCAGCCTGCGAATCATCAGAGCTGAGGACGAGCGCGGCGGAGTATGCTGACTCCACTAACTGCTCACATTGCTTCACCAAAGTAGCATGCCGATTGTTATTTTCATCATTTTTGCCACCACGACTCTCTCTTTCCAGAAAGTTTTTCAATGCATCCGTTGTGACAGTAGCGAGAAGAAGAGTTGTCGTCTTATCTGCCCTGAGTGCGGCTCTGGTACACTTTAGAACATTCGTTGCATTCCCAATACCGAGGCGCAGTGGTAGCACTATTGCACGGAGCCATGCAGTCCATATCAATTCACGCCTCCGCGGTCCTATTTGCGTCCAAACCTTTGGTAGAGCAGCACGATAGTTACGAAAGAAGAGACGTGTTAGTTCATGTGGCGTCTGACAGTTACGTGTGATGAATTTTACAAGGAACGCATGCGATCTTTCATCACTATGGCTCTCCTTTTCCTGTTTCATAGAGTCTGTGTGAAGGAGGAGCCAATCACCGGCAATATGAGATTGGTGGTGGCGAGCGGTGATAAAAGAGTCAATATCCGCAAGTGTGACACCTATGGCACTTATATAGCGACTCCTAAGGTGCGAACGGTCGTCTATGAAAATGCGAACTTGCGACATCCAGAGCAGCAACAATTCATAGGCTATCCGCTGTTTCGCACGGCTGCCATACAGAACATACACTACATCCCGAAACAATGGCACATGCAACGCGTCTGCATGGGGTGATGCCTCGGATCTCTTTGATGCGTTTGCATTTGGCTCCTCACTATTAACATCCTGCAGTGAATGAGAAGAGGACGATAGAGGAGATGATTCGCCATCTCGCATGAAGATACGACGTACAGTAGCAGTATCAGTGTCGTGCACGGTCATCCAACAGAGTCGGCGCATACGTTGCACAAACAGAAAGACGCATTGATGGTCCGTCACTATGCTCTCCAAACAGAAGGAACGGAGGTGACAATACACTGCCCAGATGGCCGCCTCCACACTAAGATCCCGCGTGAACCAGGGAAGGGAAGAAACCAAAAAGAGAGACATTTGCTCATGAAACGAGAGCGTTGGCCAGCGACAAATGCACAAACGCAGAAGCATATTGAGCATCACATCAATCACATCCACAAAAGGTTCATTCTGCGTGTCTATCTGATCCACACGCGGTAATTGACGGAGAAATCGCTCCACGCCTTCCTCCAATGCGGCGTGTGACTCCGACTCCATTCCACTCGCGTCCGTCACTGTTGGTGACGTCTCTTTGGGGAAAAGTGCAGCCAACTCAGCGCAGATCCGTGCCGCCTCACCGGGCTGCTTCCAGTTGAGAGCGGACTCATCCTTGGCCCACTTGAAGTACGCGAGCGTCTCGAGCAGGGACACCGCGCTGCCATTCTCCACATCTCGCATCGCCGCCCACATATCCGGCGCGTCGCGTGTGAAAGGGGCCCAAACGGCGGAGGAATCCGCCTCGCCCTCCGCGCCAATGTCGGTTGCGGGCATCATTTCGGCAAGAAGCATGTCGCCGCTGTCCACGTGCGTGGCGGGGCGAAGGGCACGAGGGCCACGCAGCAGTGCCGTAAGCGGGGCAGCGGGAAAGGCAATCGGCGCGGCGTATAGAAACGAAGCCTTGGCGGACAGTGTGAAGGCGGCGGAGGGGCCTCCGCCAGAAACTGCCACACGCACCTGACCCATGTGCGAACGAGGTTCCTCCTGCCCTCTTGTCTGCTTTGACTGTTTGGGCGGGTGAGGATTGGTGCGGTATGTGATGCCTAACTGATGAAGCGCATCCGCACAGGCAAGCGAGAAACCACGTAGGACTTGATCACTTTGCCGAAGCGACTCATAGTTACTTCGCATGGAGGCATGCACATGCAGCAAGTGTTGCACCGCCGGAGGTGAACGTGTGGGAGTATACCGGGTTGCAGAGGATGGGACGTGTGTTGGATTGGAATGGACTTCTCTTTCATCTCTTCCTCTTCCTCGGTGCGTGAAGCGATCCGATGGCGCCGTTGTCGGCCGTTGGCGTTGACGCTGACGTGGGCGCTCATGTAGAGCCTCGGTCGAAGAGGAAGGTGAGGATGATGGGGATGACGAGGCCCCTGCAGATGATGAGACAGAGGAGGAGCATGCGGCCATTACAAAAGCGGAGAGAGACGCGGAAGCCAAGGAAAGAAGAGGAGATGCTGTGGAACGCCAAAGCGCTGCACGACCAATCACCCGGCGCATTCGGTAGGAAATGGTCGTAAAGGTGCGTTTTTTTTTTAAAAATAAAATATGTGTTTTCTTTGCTATCTTCGCTCCCTTGGCTGAACTGCGCAATTATGGGGAAGTCAACTTCTCCCAATCTCTGTGATAACTTCGGCCTTTCGTCACTTCTTTTTTTTTTCTTTTTTTTATGGGAGATAGGCAGGCTTACTATCTCCACCTGCTTGTAGACGTAAGAAAAAAAGAAAAAACACGCAAACAAGAACAAAATAATAATAACGCAAGAGAATACCAAAAAAAAAAAAAAAAGAACAATAACGCAAGTCATAGTACTGATAAAAACGAATTAAATCATTTATTTATAAACCATACATAAATACATTTAAGCATTTACCAAAGTGCAATGTACGAATTTTTATCGGGCCAAAGGTTATTGAAAATAGTTTGCTTTACGATAAAGCAAAACCTTGAAAATGGGTGACACGACAATTTTCACGAGAGATGAAAGTATGAAGAAAACTCAACGCAACAAAATAGTAGATAAGGAGAGAAAGTGGGAGAGGGGAGCACTGATATCCATTCAGTTCGCTCTGACTCTCATTTCTTTCTTTAAGACTAGCCTTCCTTTTTTTTTTCTCTTTCTTCTCTCATTCTCTGATGCTTCCACCACAACAAATATGCATATATATATAAATAAATATATATATATATATACATACTTTTTCCCCTCATTTTTATTTTATTTTTTGTTTTCCTTACTTTCGTCTCTACATCCTTTTATTCACTGCGCAAAGACTTCAACGAAGAGAAAAATGGATTAAAATCCCAATCCTCATTGAGACCAAAGAGACGAAAAACAATTTTAAAAAAAGGAAACGAAAAGTGGCAATAACAAAAAAAATGTAAGTAATAATAAAGAGAAAGACATATATATATATATATATATATATATATATATATATATGTAATGTGTTCTGTGATGAATAGAAAAATGAATAGCACTCAGCACATCCGTTTTGCACCCATTAATTAATAAATGAAAAGTATTAATAATAATAATCGTAGAAACATATGCACAGGCACACTCAGTATTAAAGCACTTCCGTTTCTATACGAACATTTTCCCATACTGTCTTCACATTTTCATCGCTGGCGTTCTTGTTGTATTTTGCAATTATTATTATTACTTCTTCGTGCTGGCCGTTATTATTTCTAAGTTATTCGTTCAAGGATGAGGCCTCTCATTCTGCAAAGTTTGCAAAAGGTGCGCACGTTTCACGCCACATTGCACAACCACTTTTTTCTTCGTTATTCCTCTTTTTTATTTTCTCTTTTTGTTCTTTTAAATGCATGTATGCACATCTTTCTTCTTTGTTGCTGTGAAAATCCAGGATTGAGTTTATTTCCCTCCCCCCGTTTCTGGTGTATGTGTGTCTCTGAACAAATTTCCGGTTTCTCCCCACTTCTCCCAACGACAGAAATGCGTCAGGAAACAACACATACACACACACAAACACGAATCGCAAAAAAAGAAAAGAAACGAATAGTCAAAATAACAAAACAAACACACTATATATATATATATATATATATATATATATATATACATTTATTTATTTATACAACTATATATATGGATATTTGTCTCCACACTCAGCATTCTCTTTTTATGACGACGGTGTTGTCCTCCCCTCACTCCCCTCTTCCTGTCCCTCCGACGCGGCAGCCTTTCCCATTCCCGCAACAATTGGTCCATCCTTTCCCTTTTCCCAATACTTTGCAAAGTACGCCCACGCATTCAGCAACAGCGACACCTCCTTCCCTTCCGCCGAGTTAATATGCTCCTCCGTGAGACTGTTCAACTCACTCCAGGCGTCTAACTCCATTTGCTTCTTCCCCGATGGACCGCCGCCGGTTTGGTGCAGTCGTTTGAGTTTATTCACTCGCATCGCCACATCGAGGGCGGAGACGCCATGGCTGTGTGCGGTCTCCGCTTCTCCAATAGGGGAACTCGTTGTTGGGTTCGGGTGGGTGTGGCGCAACGACTGCAGAAGCGCCACTTGGGATGTGAGGGGAGAGGGGAAAACGGGGCAAAAGGAGAGGGACGGGTTTGGATGGAACGCACGTGAGAGTGTGCGGGAGGGAACACGGCGAAGGAGGAAAGTCCGTCCACTTCGCATTGTTTCGCGTGAAGTGTGAGTGTGTTAATTTGGTTGCTCTTGTTATGAATGTTTACTGTTTTCTGTTTCGTTCTTGTCACCTTTTGTTGTTGTTGTTGTTGTTGAAGGTATCCTATCTGTATTTTTTATGTTTTGTTTTGTTTTGCTTGTTTCTAATTTTTCTGGCTCTTGTTTAACTAAAAGCGTATGGCACAATACGTAAGAAGATAAACCAAAAAGGAGAAAAGAAAAAGAAGAAAAAGGAAACAATAACTTTTACTTCTTAGAACAAATCCCTATATGAAGTTTTGGTAATGTATCATTCACACATCATATATCTTCACATCACTTTAATTCCTATTTTATCACTTTTTTTTTCTCTTTTGGAAAATAATCGGCAAAAAAAAAAAAAAAACGTTTCCGTTCTGTTGTGTAGTCAAGCTTATCCATTTTTTTATATATTTTTCGTCTTCCTTTTCTGCTCTCTGCCCTCTGGATCGTCAGATTCGATGCTTTTCCTGTTTCTTTCCTTCCTATTATGAGCGTCGGACATCTTTCTATGATGACGAACACAATATATTTATAAATAGAGTAAAAGAATTTCTTCTTGGATTTTATCTTCTTCTATGGAGCACTTCTTGTTGTTCTCTTCTGAGTATTTTTTCTTCTTATCGCATATATATATATATATATATATATGTATATTTCTCTGTGGGATTGCTAGTTTTCACTAATCTGTCCTTTTGTCTCTTCTTGTCTTTCTTTTTGTTTGTTTGTTTTTTTCTTCAAGATTCAAGACTTACAACTTTCTCTCCTTCTTCTTCTCTTTCATATAATTTTTTTTTTACTTGTTTGTGTTGATGTTTCATTACTCCTCTTCATCCCTTCTCGCGATTCCCCTCACCCCTACGTATAGGCCTCCACACACTTAATCATTTCCTCACACTCCGTCTTCAGTTGTGTCGCCATCGCCTGTCTCTTCTCCTCCGAAACCGTATCGAGTGGCATAAACTCGGAGATACGCATCACAGTGAGTCGCACGCGTTCCGTCTCCTCCCCGCCGGCGGAGTTTCCACTGTTCTCCTCCTTCACGCGAAGTCGCATGAGAATCGGTCGGTTCATCCGAAGTTGAGCAATTTTGGTAACGAACATGTTATCGGCCTCCTGCTGCTTCTTAAGCTCCGCGGCGGTCATACCGAAGAAGTCGACCCCGGCCTCGTTGAAGAGGGTGAGCCACATCTGTGAGACATTATCGGTGGCCTGAATGGAGATCAAGTAGCGCTGTGTCGGGACAACGGATTGATCACACTTTTCACAGCGATAGCGATCCCCTTGCGCGCCTTCCAGTGTGACCTTCTTGTTGCACTGCGGGCAGGCGTCGTACCACTGCGCGTCCTGCTTCAGGTAGATGGGCACACAGCGAACATCAATGAAGTCGGGCTTGGCGCCACGACCAAGACCTTCGGCGGCGATGTCGTCAAAGTATTTGCGTCCCCGAAAGCTCTCCCCACCCATTCCAGACCCCGCACCCAAACCAAGCGAGGAAAGCGATGCGACATCACTCCCACCCGTTGTGATGTACCACTCGGAGAGTTTCTTCACATCGGGAATGTTCGGATTCACATCAAACGCGGACTGAAACGTGGCGGACAGTGTGACACCATCGTAACTGCCAACCTTTAATTGGCGCATCGCCAACACCGTGCCAGCGGCGTGTACCCATTGCTTTGCCTGATCGTTCCAAAGTGTCACCTCCACAGCGGCGGTGGAGTCACCGATCTTCACCGCACGTTTTACTAATTCGCGTCCGGTGGATTTTTGAATAATGGAGGAAAGCTCATCCACGGAGAGCACCACGGAGAGGACATCCACAAGTGAACCAACCTCACGCTGTTTGAGAATGGCAATGGGAACAAAATTGTAGCGTTGAAGAGGAATGGCTGAGCTGGTGGCATCGCGGGCCAATGAAATCTGACTCGAGTTGTCAAAGGTAAGCTCGTAATCATTGTTTACGTTGCTGAACTTACGATTCGCATTCTTTACCTGTCCCCCACTGAAGTAGTACACCTGACCATTAACAATAAGTGGGTCAAAGAGATCCACCGCATCATTGAAGACAGTGGCTCGAATAGAGGCAGATTCGTCAATGAGAGTAAATGAAAAGAGTTTACCCTGTGACGTTGGTTTATTCCAAGTGCGCACATCCGACTTGTCTGTAACACGCGCACGAATCCACCACTTTCCACCCAAAAAAGGGGTTAAAGAGTCAATAGGTTGAATTTGCTGTTTGCTAGGATGTTGCATCTTTTTGGAAACTGGAAAATTAAAAAAAAAAAGCAACAACTAAATGGACCTAAGCAAATAAAAAGAAGAATATGTTACGAAAAGAAGTTCAAACAACTGTCACTTCCCTTCGTTTTTCTTGTTGGTTTTTGCGTACTACTAAATACCTTGGCCTGTTCTTTTTTCTTCTCCCATACCGTAACCACATATAATAACAATAACAACAAAAAATAATAATAATGATCATAATAAGGGAAAAAAGGGGGTAAAAGAAAGGAAAGAAAAGGAAGAAAAAAGAATAATAAAAGCAAAGAAAGTGAATAATTTATAAAAGCCTACAAAAAAAAAGATAAAAATATTGGAACATGTCACACTGTATTTACCACACTTCCCCATGAGCGCAAAAACAAAAACAAAAAAAAACTTAAAATAACAGAAGAGTATCAGGGTAAGTGAAGCTGAAGACCTTCTCTGCTCAAAAGGGCTATAGCCCTTTTCAGCAAACTAACGTGGATGCAGCTCAGAATAATGTACGATCGTAAACGTGAATTCTTGTCTAAAATATGCGTCTTTGTCAAATCAACAGACCTCTTTGTCCTCCCCCTCTTTCTTTATTGGGTTCATCATGAAGCGTAGAAAGCGTAACCCACAGCCACAATCAATCACCTGCACTCACAGAATAGGTGCGAAGGATGCACAGAGTGCTTAATCGAGGTAATTAGATAAATAGATAGATAGATAGGTTGAAGAAGCATTAGAAGCCTGAATGTCAAAACATGCCCACACCATTCGTTGTGGTTGCCGCAAATTGCAATGAGAGAGAAGACGCTGCAAGGGAAACAAAAAACGGAACGAAAGGAAACAAACAAAAAAAAAGAATCAGCCACTTTCTCAACTTCCCAAAAGAGAGAAATGTTATTGGAAAATGCAGTCAAAGCTCAACTATATATAAATAAATACACTTATATATAAATTGATTTTGTTTAAAATAGATTTCACTACCCAACAGACGGCTATTCTTACCCATCAGTGTCATAAAATGTGCACTAAGCTAGTATCACTATCACTATCACTATCCGTATCCTCTTCGCTGGAATCATTGTCCTCCGTAAGAAGAGCGTTATCACGACCAGTGGGATCTCCTTGACTGTAAACGTTAAGTTCGGGAAACAGCTGGAGGACTTCTTCCTTGGAGATAAGGGAAATAGATGGATTCAGGTTAAAGAGGAATTCAGGTGTCTTCTGTTTCTTTTGTGCCAGCGTTTCCACAACCCCCTCAAGTGTTTCATCTGCGAGTAGTCTCACAATCTTTACTTCACTTTTTCCCGGTAAAAGGAGACTGGAGATCGCGATTCTATCCAAGGTGGGGAAGAGGTTCACTCCCATGAAAAACGCGTGTGACGCAAACGAAGCGTCGATGGATGCGGTTCGGGGTGTCAACTGAACAAGCAGCACACGTGAACGCTCCTCCCCGTCCGTAGCGGTGGTGTTATCATGAAACTGACTTAGAACCTTATTTGTGTCCTGCAACGAAGTCCGAAAAACCAACAATTCACTCTTGATTCCAGACTGCAGAAGTGTCCACTGTACGTACCGCAGATACCTTACCGAGTGACAAAAGACAACTACCTTCTCCTTCGGTGGAATTTTGGTGAGAATAGATAGGAGTGCCCGCATCTTCGAACTCGGTGGCCAACGGTCAAAAGATTCGAGAAGATCAGGATCGGCCAAAAAAGTTTTTACCAGTATCTCAGGAACCTCCATGGGCGTAACTTTAGAGGATACCTTCATTCTACACGAGGGACACTCCGTTTTGTTAGAAAGGGATGAATGGACACATGACTTGCAAAACAGGTGTGCACAGGGCAACAATGTTGGTCGAATGATAATATCGAAGCAAATGGGACACGTCATAGTCTCCAGTTCGTGATCTCGGATACTGTTCAAAACTTCCTTCACGTAGGCTTCTGCTTGTTTTTGTCCGCAAAAATTTCGCAACTCTGACGCGAAGGTTTCCATGTTTAACTCCCGTGTTGCGTGGTCCTCAACCACGTGTTCGTTTTCCACTTCGGATGCAACAACTGTACTTAGGCACCCACTTTGACATAGATTGATTACTTCATTAGCTGAATTTGTTAACGAGCGAGTCTTATTAGTCAAAGCTGTACTAAGCGTACGTTCCGCCATAATCCTCAATTTCTCATACTGTCTCTTTTCTTCATCAGTCTGCTGCACGTAGATGACTTCAGAATTCACCTTTGAAAACAAAGTGGTCCATTTACGCATTAAAACCATGGTGGAGAAAACATGCTTCAACATTGCTTGGAAAGTACCACTAAGAAAGTCACTATTGTACAGATTCCACCATCGCATGGAGCCGATAACTGGGACACGTAAAAAACGAAGGTACACAAAGAGATCTTCCAACCTTGATTGAAAGAGTGAGGGTGTTATAACCCAACGACATTCCGCCGAAAGCTCAAAACAGGCGCGACTTCGCTGCGTAGTCACACTCAGGAGTGTCTGCGCTTCATCCACGACGAGACGACTCCATCGAATCAAGTGAAGGTTACCCACTTGACTGGTTTTGGCGTTTATTTCGCGTCGTAGTGATTGATATGTTACAATAACATAGTCGTAGTCTTCTGCAAGATTAAAAAGAAAAAGGCGTCGTGTGGTGTGTGCCGAGTACACCAAAACGCGTGGCCGCGGATGGACGGAAAGACGTATTTCCGTGATCCAACTCTTAACGGCAGCCGCGCGGCAGACAATAAGTGTTGCTGCCGACACCACTCGGCTGTAGTGCACCGTGTCCGACCGCTGCGTTCGTTTGGATTCACAAAGAGCAATCATCGTTCGCTTTCGGCCGCTTCGTGCGGGGTCGGCCAATATGCCACCGCGCGCCACACCCATTGGAGGGGGTTCCCTGCTTTCCTCGGCAGCCTTCTGGTCAAGGACGCTGAGGTTCTCATTGTCGTAGTCACAGATGGCGTTGCCGTCCTCCTCCCGCTTCTGCATCCAGTGGAGAGCTTGTCGTTGGTACAGCTCCAGTTTGGCGTCGGCCATACTGGGCGGCACTTGCGCACCCTGACGGCAACTCTTTAGGGCCTTCAGGCAAGCTTCTAGACCACTTTTGAGACGTGACAATCGCGTCTCGCGACTCTGGACTTCGCATGGGAGTTCAAACCGCATGGAAGAGTCGTCGCTGTCACTAATGACATCATCCTCGTCCACGTCGATGACTTCCACGTCCGGCGTGGAGGCCGCACCATCGACACCGTTATGATACTTCGCCGTAGCGGCTCCTTCCTCACGAGAGCGAGGCGGAGGACGCTTGTAGCTGCGCTCGGCTGGTACATCAAGGGAAGGAGAGGCAAAGTCGTCCAAGCTCGCGAGGAATTCATCCGTTGTGGAAGACATACGGACGGAATTCAAAAAAAAAAAAAGACGAAATAACAACAATAATAAAAAGGTAAAAGAACAACAGCAACTACGAGCTATGCGTTTGTAGCAAGGGCGACAGAATGCTGTGTAAGTGTTTTCCCCCCTATAGACGCCTCACTTCATGAAAACAAAAATGTGTGAAAACAAAAACAAAAAAAAAAAATGTCGAAGAAGAAAAGAAAAAGAGAATATTGAACAGCAAAAATGAAAAACAAACACGATAAAGCAAAAAAAAAAATACAAAAAAATCCGAAAAAGAAAGGATTTCCTATTTGTTTTCTATGTTTTTCTTTCCATGGTTCTCTCTTGTCTTCTCTATTTAACGATAATGAATATTTTAGCTCGTTGTTGATTTGTCCAAGGTTGGATGTACTTTTGCGAGGCGAAGTTGCACGAGGTACGATTTACTTGGCAACGGCGCCTCTAGCGAAATGTCCGTCATACGCACCACACGTCCGCGCCATTCTTGAGAGTCGATGGGATAAAACGTGGTTGTTTCCTTTTCATTGACGTTATGTGATGCGAAAAACGCCTGTAGCTTCGCCGCTGTGCTGTCCTGTGGGTTCTTTTCAAGAGCGGCAGTGACGGCGGCTGTGACGCCATCCGCCACGCCAAGCTGCACGGCAGGGAGAATAGCGTACTCCCACGCATCCGCATCCCCTTCGCTATGCCTTATCGTCTTCGCATCGTCCTTATTGGTTTCGTTGGTGTGCGATCCCTTTGCTTGGTTATACGAGGGGTCAAAACGCCTGCGTAGTCGCACAGCGGCGAGAGGTACAAAACGTCTTGTTCGTTTGGTTTCCCATTCATGATTGGCATGAGCCCCCCATTTACCGATTGGCGAATGCGCATCCAGTCGGCGTTCGGCAACGAGCCGCGTGGCCAACTCCTGCAATGCCGCGTAGTCGCGCTGCAGCTGTGCCTCCCGCTCCGCTCCGGCGCTCTCTATGGCTGCGGTTGTGGGTACTTGGCGAAGCGCTTCGTTGATGGCGCGCGTCTGCTCGAGGTCCGCTGCGCGGGAAGTATCGAGGAGACGACGTAGCGCCAACTCGTGCGCCGTGATTTGTGCTTGCAGTTCCCTGTGTAACTCCGCCAATCGCCGCCGCGACGCACGTTTCGCAGTGCGCACTTCACGTAAAAGTGATGGACGTTTGATGAGCGCCGTTTGGGCAGCGCGGCGACGATTATCTTTCGCACGGAGGGAAACAATCGCGTCGCATAAATCCGTCGCGCGTGTAACGGCGGCCGGTGTTGGTGCGTTCGTTTCATTTGGCAATAAAGTGAGTTTAGCCAGACGCTCTCGCACCGTTTCCTCAACCGGGACGTCGTGAAGGAGTTTATCGGCCATCGCACGCTTCAGTTGGGCTGCCGCGTCCCACACATCGCGCATCGACGTCAATGCCGCGACTTCAGTGAGAAGGAATTGAGAAATAGATGCCTCGAGTTGCTTGAAGGATTCCCAACACGCAGGGAGTAAACGACGGCGCATGGAACGCGTAAGCCAACGCGATACCTGCGCTGCCGAGGGCATTTCACAGGAGGCAGAGCAAAATACATCCCTGCTATCAGTCTGATTCTGATTACTGTCTTTGCTATTGTACATGTTCCTCTTTTCCGAATAATGATGCGCTTCGGGCTTCGCTGCTTCCGCTGAGGTGCACTCCACGATCGCTATCCGATGTGACACTTCGGACCAATGAGACAACCGCCACGCGGCCTGAGCAGTGGACGCTGCCCGAGTAGCCAAAAATGCCCGCCGCCTCTCTTCTAACGTGGGCGATGATATATGATGAGGCGCGTCTTTTTGCTTTTCCGTTACCCGCGCAATGGCGCACTCTGTGCGAATGGCGAGTCTTACGGCGTGACGACCCGCAGAGAGCATCGCGGAGCCAAGAGTAAAGCGTGACGCACAGCCCAGTCCATCTTTTTGGTGAATAGGCGCATCATGTTTGCTATCGCTATCGTCATCACCTGTCTCTGCATGGGGAAGAGAAAGAGAAGGTTTCCACCCTTCCTGTGCGGGATGGGCCGAGGAAAGTGCGACACAAGCCGCGGCACGTTGGAGTTCACGCGACGCAGTAGCTGGCAGCATGGCCCAAGCCGCACACAATATGAGAAACTCTTGCAATTGCAATTGTAGCCCCGTCTCGGTAGCCAAAGGCAGTTGATGAGTCCCGGTGGAAGATGCATCACATAAACCATGACGCAGCACGTGACGGGACGCACACCCTTCACAGGAGAGGGCTTTGGAAACAAAATCCACATCACTAAAACGCGCGAGCTGTAAGTGATGACCATAAAAGCTGTAATTATTATGTTGCGAGGAGGACAACGGGTTTCCGGTCAAAGCGAAGAGTTCATCAATGGCACGTGTTGCCCATTGAGCCACTTCTCCCGCGTGCACCTCGGGCAGGAGCTGCCGGACGCCGAGAAGGCGGAGGAAACCGCAAAGCGAAACTATGGGAAGAGATTTCCCATTTTCCATCGCACAAAATGCATGCGGAACGCTGGCGGCACCCACTGCCACCGCCGTTTCATTATTATCACAAGAAGGAGGAGAAGAGAGAGCGAATTCCATGCGCTGTGTGTATATAAAGTCATAGGTGATATGGAAGAGGGCATCCGCCACATTTGTCGATTTCACGTCAACCAACGCAGCCCATTGCGTGAGCCACGCCGTGT
This sequence comes from Trypanosoma mega, assembly GCA_030849715.1. Classification (NCBI taxonomy): domain Eukaryota; phylum Euglenozoa; class Kinetoplastea; order Trypanosomatida; family Trypanosomatidae; genus Trypanosoma; species Trypanosoma mega. Next base: position 27,613 of record JASANV010001546.1, on the reverse strand, counting down.
GCCGCGCGGTGCGTTGCGGCCATAACCAATCCAATGACGAAATCGGGCCGCACTCGTCCTCACTCTCAACCTTTGCGTCGCTCCTCACTGCGGGAGGATTACCATGTGCACCCTTTCGCCTCACCGCATGCGACGTGAGAAAGGCGGCGTGCGGGTGAAGCGGCCGCCAGACTCCCGACAACGCCACGCGCCGATGCGTTTCCGCCAACACACGCCGCGCCGCCGACGTAAAGGTGCCATTGCCTTCCACTTCACGGCAACGCCTTCCATTGTGCTGGTGCAGAGATTGAACCTCGAGTGGTATTTGGGATTCGATAAGATGCGTCACACCGGAGTCTGTCATCCAGTGAGAAACGGCACGCCTTTCCCGCGCCACACACGCATGCAACCTGTCGGAGTGGTTGTCACACTGTGTGCACACACACCCGTCGTCCTTGGAGTATGCTCGGGGTGGGAACGGCAAGTCGGCCAACGAGGCAGCCGACACACACGTGAGGTAATACTTTAGCAGCCCGATGAGCACAAACGGTTCGACGCCGATGAGGTTCCCGAAAGGATCGACCTCCCTAGCCGACCTCAACCCGTTCCAAGTAAATACGCCCACACCATCGTCTTCCTTTTCTTCCTTTTCCTCTTCCTCTCTTTGCGCATTTGTGTGGGGTCTTTTGGATGCATGGCGGGACATGGTGCGCTGTGTGGTGTTGGCAAAGAGGCACGCGGTGCGCTCTGTCCGCGTGAGGGGCGAAGCGCGTAACCGCGACACGCGTTCCAATCGCCACCGCCACGCCAAACATAACGCATGGGATTCGAGAAGAGGACAAATGGTGTGACGAAACGCAAAGTGCAACGCGTCCAGGCAAGTCGTCACGGCCACCTCACACACCGCCGCCCTCGTAATGGAGGAGGATGAAGAAGTTGATGGGTGGATGTGCTGCAAGGAATGGGAGGGAGGGAGAAGAAGCGGCGTAAAGAGATCGCCAAGGACGCGGCGTAGTGATTTCCACAGGGAACCGCGAAACGTCGCGTCGCATGTGACGAGGAAATGCATGACATAAATGACCTTTGCGATACCAACCACACTAAGCGGCTGCTCTGCATGGCCCTCGACGAGCTCATGAAGCTGTCGAATCCAATCTTCCCCAGGCATTACTATGCCATCTGAATGGTTACAAGGGGAAAAAAGAAGAAAGAGAGACAAACACACATACACACAGAAATAAATGCATTGTACAAAAAAAAAAAAGACAACCACAATTACATATTTGCATTTGTGTAAAAATGTGTTGAAGACGTAAAAGAGGAGCAAACACACGCATACGCAACACACACGCACAAATAGTAAAGAAGTACGCAAGTAAATAAATACATAATAATAATAAAACAAGCAACGTTGTAAAGAGGCACACTTATTAAATGGAAAGGCGAGAAAAAAAATTTTTTTTTAACGGAGAATGAAATGGTGAAAGCGAAAGACTGAGGTTGACAAATAGAGATGCTGTTACCAGCATTTTCTCCTCCATATGTTCACATCAACGCTTTACTTTTGTTTTATTGCTTTAAATTGGGCTAAGTACTTAACACGTGCGTTCGTATGTAATCAATACAAGTGAGATCCCCTCCAACGTGTTCTTCTTTTTAATTAAAAAAAAGTAGACACAGAAAGAAGACAAAAAAAAAAAAAAGAAGCCTCTCCCCCAAAAATGGTAAAAGTCGATGAGTTCTTTAAATTTTTTTTCTTTCTTTCTTTCTTCTATTCTCTTCTCCCTTTCTCGTCCTATTTTTTCTTCCTTTTTTTTTTTTGTGGTATATGCACACATAATATTTATATATATTTATATATATGTATTTGTATTCTTTTTTTTTGGACTTTTTTCTTAAACAACCCAAAAAAAAAAAAACATTTTTTTTTTAAAATCCTTTCAACCTCTTTCTTTTCTCTCTCTCTCTCTCTCCATTTCTGTGTTTCTCTTCTTGTTTCCTTTTCCCCCTCTCCCCAGCGTTTACGGTTGTGTCTTATTTTATTATCTTTTATTAGCTCTCCTTCAGCCATGGAATACCACACTGCCGCATCTTCAGCGCCATATCAAAGAGAAAGTCCATACACTCCATCATTCCCTTTGCGCGTTGCCATGTTTCTCCCCAAACGTAAATCCCGTGCCGTCGCACCAACACGGCGTTTGTTTCGGGAAACCGCTCCATGCATTCCGCCATGGACGCGGTGAGGTCACACTCAAAGTCGGTGTTCTCAATAATCGGCACCACAAGCGTGTCCCCAAAGCGCCGTGCCGTCTGCGTCACCGGATTCACAATGCCTTTAATCATCTCGAGGTGTGAGATGCGAAACGCGTCGTCGCACAAGAGCGTAATGAGAACGGCGTTGGCGGAGTGCGAGTGGAGGCACGCCCCGGCCCCGCGCAGACGAAAGGCGTTAAAGAAGAGCGGTGTGCATTCACTCATCTTTAGCGCCCGCCCCGACCGCGGCGAGGCCAACAACTCCGCCTTGGCGTTTAATACAAAGATGTCATCGGGTTGAATGCGTTCCTTTTGCACTCCGCTTGGGGCGACGTAGTACTTATCATCGAGTCGGATGGAGATGCCGCCGCCGGTGCCAGTGGCCCATCCGAGATGGTAAAACTGACGACAGAGTTCGGGGATGAGGTGAAACGGATGCTCCGGGTGCGTCTCGGGTAGCGACATCGTCAAGGAAGGAATACACAAACAGTAATAATAATAAATAATAACGTTAGAGATAAACAATAACAATAACAATAACAATGCAACCTTTTGAGGAGAGAGTAACAAATAAAATGTACAACGTGTGTACAGAGAGAATGGATTTCTTAATTTGGTTTTGGCTTCTCTGCTTTTTACTGTATTTTTTGTTACCCCCTTTTTTTTTTTTTAACGCGATTGTATGGAACGAACTGTTCTGTTTGGTAATACGACAAAAAAAAAAAGAAGAGAAAAAATAATAATAAACGGTTGCAAAAATTGTTTGGCATGAAAAGTATGTTTGACGCATTCTTTGAAATGTGTAATATTAAATAGAAATAACATTTCTGGAAAAAGGGAAACATTAAAGTGTAGTGTCGGGGACAGAAAGAAAGAAAGAAGAAAATAACGAAGAAATGTACCTCTACGGAACAAAAACAAAATCTAATTCTAAGCAACTATTTTTTTTTTTTTATATTGTAAGAGGAATATTTGTGTATACACGCATGTGTGTGCATGTGCATTCTTTTTGGTTCAGAACAATCATAGATACACATACAAATGTATATTTGTATATGTAGGAAAAAAACAGAAACCAAATATACACACCCACACACACACACATACACACACACGTAAAAAAAAAAAAAGAGCTTTCCATTTGAATAGCAAAAGAGTGTATGAAATCTGAAACATTTTGCTCCCTTTTTCCTCTTCTTTTCCTAGTGTATTTGCATATTCCACATGAATCTCTGTATCAGTAGTTATGGACGCGCTTCACGGATGGCCCCACAACGGTTTGATTTACACGACTTGCAAAGCGTAGGGAGTTGAGGCTCTCCGCCGCGTGTTCCTCCTTCTCGGAGACGGTCACAATCATCAACATCTTTGCCCCTTTCCCCCCCAAGTAGTTCTGCAGCAGATACGTCAACTTGCAGTTCCGCCATGGCGCCACCCCACCCGTCTGCAGGGCGTGGATGCACTTACCTAAATCCAACAGACTGCGATTGATGTTGACGGCCTCCTTAAACTGCTGCCCCTGTGCCCCCGACTCATTGACCCGCTCACTCCCCGCGAGATCGACGAGGCAAAGCGCCCCGTCACTCCGCTGCCGCAGCGTCGCGTTGTCGCCCTCCATGCGCAGCACGAGGAGTGAGTGCGAGCGGGAGGAGCGGTCGTTGAGTTGGGTCTTGGCCGTGCTGCGGTGGCGGAGGGCGGCGGCGTATAGACTGTGAAAGTCCGCTAAAGACACAATCCGCCGCTCCACCACCCCTGTCACGCTGGTGGTGCCGTTTTCATGATTGTGTTTAATCACATGTGGCGGCGGTCCCGCCTCGTACACGGCGGGATCCTGCTGCAGGTCCCGAATCACATCATTGTAGATTTCAATAAAGTAACAACTCAGGGTGTAGCTCCACCCATCCGCGCGGAGCTGTTCCTGTCGTTGAAAGATGGTTTGCAGTGCGCGTGGGGCGATGCCGCAGCGCACCGCATCCCGCACGTCCCCCTCCATGGTGTGCGTCTTACCCGAACCCGTTTGTCCATACGCAAAGATGCACACGCGGTACCCGTCCACGGCGCAGTTGACGAGGGGCTCCACCTCGGCGTACACCGCCGCCTGCGCCGCCGCCCCATCAAAGACGCGGTCAAACGTGAACGTCTCCGTCGACGCCTTTTGTCCGGTCGAGGAGACGTTGCGGCGCGATTGACACACACGCAGTCGCCGCGGCGCCGTCGCCGACGCGTCCGGGACGAGAAACCGCACGCCCTCCTCCTCCTCCTCCGCCGCTTCGTCTCTTGCGGCCGCGTTGGGTTTGGCCGCGCCGCCCTTGACGCGGCAGTGGACGCGGATCGTCCCCCGCAGCTCCTCACACTGCGCGTAGAGCGTCCGCCGCGCCAACTCCGTCTCCGCCGCCGCTCGGGTGGCCGCCGCGCGCGACTCGCGCAGCCGCTCCCGTTCCGCGTCCGACTCGTCCAACGCGCGGCGGCGCGCCGACTGCGCTTTTGCGCACTCGTCCCACTCCGCCCGGTGCGCGGCGAGTGCGGCGAGTGCGGCGCGCGCCTCGGCCTCCGCGTCCATCGCCTCCCGCCGGCACTGCGCGGCGCCGTCGGTGCGGACGACGAGGTCCTCCTGCAGCCGCTCGAGGCGCGCGGCGAGGACGGGGAGGCGGTCGGCCAACGCCGCGCACACCGACGACAGACGCGACGCGCGCGCCGCACACTTCGCCTCCCGCGCGCGGCACTGCGCCATGGCCGATCGGTGGGCGGCGGTGCGCGCGGTTTGGGCCGCACACGCCGCGCGTAGGGCGGACTCCTGCGTCGCGATCATGGATTCTAATGCGTCGAGGACTTGGGCGTGTTCGCGGGATTTTTGTTCGTAAAGGGCGGAGAGGGCGGCGAGTTCGCAGGTGGCGCGGGTCGTACGAGAGGCCCAGACATCCTCCGACGCGGTGGAAGAGGCGCAGCGGGGGCGCTTGAGCACACCGGGACGCATGCCAACAGTAGCTACGCCTCAAATACAAACAATGTATACCTCTATTTATTGTTAGATATGTGTATGTAAACCTCTGTTGGGGTGTTGCGGAACCCTCCACGTGACTTCTTGGGTAATTATGGAAGTCGGGGTGTATATTCCACACTCTCGCAAAAAGTAGAGCTCTATGGATGAAACAAAAAGAACAACAACAACAAAAAGAAAAAAAAAACGACAGAGAAAAAGAAGTCAAGTATTTCACATCATAATGGACACACAAAAAAAAATCGTAAATAACCATGAAGGATGAAATCTTCTTTTCCTTCTTTTACTTGCGTGTATTTTCTCTACTGTACGTTTAACGCATTTTGTGCACTTTTCACGGCATTTTACTCTGCATAAGTACATCATCACAAACGAGCGGACGGATTAGTGAGTCATATCTCTTTACATAACCCGCGGGTGGTGCGCGGGGGGAACTCAACACATCTCCTCTCCTAACATTAAGGAAAAACACGAAATTGACATCATAAAAGTACACACACACACACACACGCACACATACAGAAACGCAAATATACACCAAACAAGAAAAAAAGAGACGAAGAAAAAAAAAAAAAACAAGAATCCATCACTCTTTTTCTCTTCTTATATATATATATATATATATATATATATATATATATATATATTTCATTTTCTGTAATGTAAATCGTTCCTTTTGGTTTATTGCATCCCTTCGTGTCTTTTCCCGTTCTCTTCGCTTCACCAAACTCCCCCTTCTACCTCTCCTCTTCCTCCTCCACACTGCCTCCCTCTCATTTCTCCCCCCCCCCCCCCACAAAAAAAAAAAAATATATATCTAAAACCGCTTAAAAACAATACTTTGTGTGTACCAAAAGTCATCCGTCCTCGAGCTCGGCTTAAACGCCTGCTCACTCGGCCGCTTTACCCGTGACTTTGGGTCGACGCGCGGGTCGAACCCGCCGTATGGGTCTTCCCAGTATTCCATCGCCGTCGGCTTCGTCTCCACGTACCCCGCCGGACGCCACGGCTTATCGACGACGAAGTGTTTCATCCCCGCCACCGCCCGCCGCGGCTGAAACGGGGCGGTCATCACGTAGCACATGGAGGTCCCCGTGAGTGGTCCCTCGTCGAATGTGTACCCGCGGCGCCCAATCGGTTTGAACGTCACCGCCGGCATCCGCCGCGCCCACGCCTCCCGCTCGCGCCGCGCCTGGATGCGCGGCTGGTCGTACACCGTCGCGATGTACGCGTTGCCGATGTCGCTGAGCGCGAGGCCCGGGCAGCCGTAGCCGCCGCGCTTGCCGGGGGAGGTGAGGATTTGGTGCGGCAAGGGCTGTCTGCGTTGGGTCGGGGGGGCGCGGGACTGGGGGTCGTCGGGCATGTGCGGATACGGCGCGCGCTGAATGAGCCCAAAGTAGGAGCCGAGCCCCTCCCCGCGCGGCGGCGGGCCGGTTGGGAGGAAACCGGTGGAAGTGATGTGACGTTTGCGGCTCTCCAACTGTTCGCGGCGCGCCATGGTGACGGCATCGGCGCGGCGGTCGCCGTTCCACATGTATTTGAATTCCTTGTCGAAGAGGGCGTCGGGTTGGTGGCCGGTTTTGGGGCGGGAGACGAGAAAGGTGGCGCCCTTCGCGCGCTCATCGATGGGGCGCTTGTAGCGATCGCCAACGCCCAAATAGGAGGGAATAGAAAACACCATCGGATTATGTTTGGGAGGTGCGTGTCGAAGGGGAAAACGAAAAAAAAAAGAAAGAAACAAAGGCAATCAGAAATGAACAATTCCTTTTCTTCTAATGTATGCGTAGTACGGCTTACTATTGTTGTTGTTGCCTTCTTCTTCCCTGTGGTTTCACTCCGACGACGGTGACTCTATTATGACCTTTACACAGTCTAAAAAAAAAAAAAGCGAAATACGAGAAAGAATAAGAAAAATGGAAAGAGGAGAATTTAACGAAGGAAATGCGCAAGACACGCATACATCTTCTATAACTCATTGCTCATACATAGAGTATATATATATATATATATATATATATCACCACCAGCATCACCAACAACAACAACAACAACAACAAAAGAAAACACTTAGACCAAAAATTACATCCGCAGAAAAACAATAAATCTCATGAAGGTTTCATTTTATCTTGCTTTCCCATGTTTGTTTCTTCTTTCCTTTTTTTTTTTTTGATGGTTTGGGCACAGAAAGTATATGTAAACATGAACATATAGAATTATATATATTGTAATAGCAACATCAAAAGGGCTACAAAATCGATTACTTCGAATAGAACGGACAAATATCTGCGGGTGAGGATTTGCAGTTTTCCTTGTCTACTTTTGGTAATCTTTTTCTTCTTTTTTATCGCTCTGGAAGTGCTAGTAAGAAAATAGTGCTGTTGCGGCATTAACTTCTGCTTTTCTTTCTTTCTTTTCTTTTTTTCTTCTTCTTCTTTTTATTTTCGTGCACTTTCATTTCTTCATACAATTTTGGAATACTTTTTTATGACACACACGAAAAGTATCGCAGTACAACGGAGTAAATTTCAAATGATCAAAAACAAACAAAATAACACACACAGAAACTAAGAAAAAAAAAATAATGCAAAAAAAAAAAAAAACAGGAAAACACAAAAACAACAAAGTCAGATCAACAACACATGCAAAAAAAAAAAAAAGGCAAAGGAAAAAATGCACTTTTAATGCGTCTTCGTGTACGATTTTTTCTTTTCTTGTTTTTGTACTCCCCATTGAGGAACAAGAGGACAGCCTCTGTTTTGGACTTTGAAAAAGTGAAGAAATTCCTCCGCACACAACGTGGCCGACATAAATTATAATCCTATTTCAAACGCGTTTTTTTGTTTGTTGTTGTTGTTGTTGTTGTTCTTTTGTTCATTTGTGATTTTCACATCCAAATTCGTTTTCTCCTCTCCAGAATTAAAGAGCATGAATCACATTTTGAGGCAGACAACTGGAAATGGGAAGAAAGTAAATGAAAGAGACACAAATGAACAAGTGCAATCAAAAATAGCAAAACAAACAAACAAAGGGGAATAATCAGAGAGAAAACATTTTTAACAGACGCACACTCCGAGTACAAAAAAAAAAAAAGTGTCTTTATTGTTTTCCTTTCCTCTACTTTTTCAAATAGGACGTATTTTATCACTTTCTTTAACAACAAAAAAAGAAAAAACACTGAGAACGATTTAGCGAAAAAAAAAAGGGGGAAAACATAGTACAGAAAAAAAAAAAAAATTCATACGGATATGTTAATTTGTATAACACACACTCAAAAAAAAAAAAGGATAAACAAAGAAAAAAAAAAAAACGAGAAAATTATAGTGTCAAAACATGAATACCAATTGGCCCCTCCAATTTTGTGAAGAATGTGCCAATCCACGCGCCATCCAATTGCTCCAAATCGAAACACGACGTCGATGCACTATTCGCCATGGACGGAATCGCACTGCGCACCGTGTGGGAATCGCTGTGCTTCAAGTGCCCCGTCTCCGTGACCTCGCCGAGGCTAATCACAAACCCGCTCGAGCCGAGTCCGAGTCGGGGGTCGTTGACGTAACTTTGCAACAGCGCCGTGCCGCCGCCGCCGTTTGGGGTCGACGTCGTCACGGGATCGGCACGAAAGGAGCAGACGCGAATGTTCGTTCGGTACAACGCGTCAAAGAAGAGTTTCATCGTTTTGTCCTGTCGGTGGCTCTGCACGACGATGGCGACCGCGCCGGGTTTAGCGCAAAGGGCTAAATGTATGGTTTTCACAAACGGGTCGATGGTGTCGACCGCGTAGATGCAATCCGCGGCGAGGATGACGTTGCAGGACCACTTTCGAAACTTTTCCTCATTTCGCTCCAACTCATTCCAATCAATGAGTTTCACAAAGTGCTGCACATCGCATTGCTCCTTATTTCGTGTCCAGTCTTGCTGACTTGATTTGGACATTAACGAAATCCCATTATTTCGTAAATTGAGTGTCATATTCTCCACCAACTCCACGTGGTAGTCGGAGAGGATGTAACTCGACACCCGCCGTTGATAACCCTCGTGTCGTTGCAGCATTAATGGCGTCAATCCGACGCCGGCGCCGAGTTCCAACACACGCAACTTTCCCTCCGCGGGAATCATAAGCGGCGAGGCGGTGGCGAGCTCCTGCGCGAGAAGTTGCACCAACACATACCCCGACGGCCAAAGCGTGAGGCCAACGTTATCATAGTGGCCAGAGGAAACACGAACGGGAATGTAAAGGTGTTCCCCCTTTGTGTATGGACAGTAAAACGTTTTGTAACACATCGTCTCCCGCATTTCCCGTTCCCCTGAGACGGTGAGGTGAATAAACTCATCCATTAAGTTGGCATCCATCACCTCCTCGGCGCCAGACTCCTCCAAGGCTTTGGTTACATGGGGTTGGTCGAGTTGGGCGATATAATGCTTGAGGAAGGCGCGAAGGTTAGCTTTGCGGGGAGGGCACTGCACCACTCGGGGATTCTTTATGAGGAGGGCAACACACATCTTCTGCGCGGCTAAACTGTACCATGGAATGCCCATCGCCTCGCAATCATTCTGGAAGGCCGCAAAGGTGTCGCGGTATGGGGCAGACTGTAAAAAGAGTAAAAGAGAAATGGACGGATACACGGAAATGTTCATCTGCATGGTCACCTGATTTAAATGGGGCTCTTTCGGATTTGGCTTATTTTTCCTTTTTTTTTTTTGTTATTTGTGTATATATTTTTTTGGCTCCTTTTTTAGAGTATCGTTGCCTCTGTCTTTTTGTTTCCTTCTTTTTTTTTTTGTTAAAAGGATATTCCGGGCAGCAAATTTTGTTGTTGTTGTTGTTGTTATTCTTGCTATTGTAAGCGCTTCTCTTATTTTCTATTTCTTATTTTTGTTGTTATCTTATTTTTCTTCTTCTTTTGACAGAATACGTTGAACTTAGAGGCTTAGAATTATCCTTTTTTTTTAATTTTTTTTATTAAACCGTTCCTTTTCTTTGATAAACTTTCCTTATATATATATATATTATTTATTCCACTCTGTCTGAACCTTTATTCGTATTGGAGCTAACCTTGGAGAAGGCTATCTGATAATGTCCAACCCTAATCTGTTTAAATACAGAATTCTTTTCGTCTTGGCCTTGTTTGAAGAGAAACAAATAAACAACCAACAACAACAAAAATGGGTTGTCCCACCCCACTTCTTTCCAGCAAAGAAAAATCAACTCTTTATACCTTTTTCCCTGTCCCCTAAACTATATAGTAGAAGTCCTTTCTTTTAGTTTCTTCTAAAAGTGTGTATCCCCTGAAGAGAATAGAAACACAAAAAGTAAAACAAGAAGCAAACGAGGAACATTTAATACTATTTCTGTAATCCGAGTAAAGCGAAAGATACGAATTAAAAAAACAAACAAACAAACAAAACCTCCCATATGTTAAACCCACAAACACTTCATCCTTCATAGCACCAAGCAGTAGGAAGAGATGTATTCCAAGCGAGGAAACAGGAAGAATCGGCAAACTCAAGTACGCTCTATTTCAACTTATACGTAAAAACCTACAAACATCCATCACACCACAATCACAAGCAAAGTCACATAGAAATGAGAAGAAAAAACAAAAAAGTGCAAACTGCAATAAATAGAAGCCACAATAAAAGACAAACACACATACACACACACATCCGTATATATATATATATATATATATGATTGCGCTCCACATAAGGTTCAAAGAAAATCGTTTTTCTGTCTTATTTATTTTTTGTTTTATGTTTCTTCTTCTTTCGTTTCTTAAATCCTTCGAGGAAGGCAAGAAAAGGAGAGTGTGTGTGTGTGTGTGTGTTTGTGTGTGTCATTCACTGTGCACTGAAATCAATGCAACCACTTTGAAAGAAACGAATAAAAAAACAAAACAAAAAATTTTCACTAACGTGTCAGAGCGAATACATTATGGCGCATCTTAATGCGTCATTTTGTACTTTTTACTTTTTCTTTTTTTGCTCATTTCCTCCTTTCACCCACATGCTTCTTTTCTTTATATATATATAATATATATATATATTACCCCCAATTTTTCATTTTCCTTGGCGCACTCCTCCTCAGTTTGCGAGGGCGTCGGCGTCGTCGAGTTCCTCAATTTCCCTTTCCGTCATATGTCGAATCGGCACCTCCACCCGCGCGTATTCCCTTTCCATTCCCAAACTAAGCGCCATCGCCGCCTCCATCACCGCAACCGCCGTACTCGTCTCGTTGAAGCGGTACGCACTTCGATTCGCCACGAGTCGCTCCGCCACCCGCTCAAGAAACGGCGCCACGCGTTGCAGCAGCGGGGCGGGCAGCACAAACGCCCCCGTTGGGCTCAGCAACGGGAGTTCCCCCAACGCCAAATCGACGCCAAAGAAGGCGTTATACTCCTCCAGCAAACGCCGACCAAGGCGGTTGTGGAGGAGGAAAACGGTGTTATACGAGACACCATAGAAGATGCAACACCGGCGGGTCGACTTGGTGAGTGGCTGTGGTTGAAAGATGCGTCGTCGAATGCTTCGCAGGACGCGTTGGTCGAGACTCATGTCGTACTCCAAAAACGCGACCCACGATTGCACCCCATGGCGCACATTAGAGGTGAGTCCACTGCGATACACCGTCAGAATGGCATTGTACATATTCAGAAACCGCTGTGTTGGTTTATACCCGCGCATCTCCCACACCCGCAGCACGCGGCCGGCGAGGGGCGGCGCGTCCATGAGAAGCCGCTCCTCCCACTCCCGCGTCGCGAGAAAGAGGAGACGGGTGCCATTCTGCCGCGCGTCGCTCTCGCGGTAGGACTGCAATTCTGCTAAGCGAGTGGAGGTGTGGTTTGCCCCCGCCGCATGCGGTGTGGATGGGGAATGGGGTGCCATCGGAAGGAGCGCGGACCAATCGAGGCCGTTGTACAGCTTCGCGTACAGCATGCGGTGAAACACCACAAATACTGTCAACTCCACTTCTATAGCACCACGTCCGGTATCTATCCGCTTCGCATTCTCTGCATAGGGTTCGTTATGGGTGTTCCTCTCCTCGTTTTGGCCTTCCATGGCGAGGTCGCACTTGCTTTGGGGGCAAATGGGCACGGCGTCTGTTAAGGCGAGCACTTCCGGCAGACGGCTTTCCTCGATGCCATGTTTATGACGTCCACTGACCTCCTCACGGTGATAGTTGTACACGCGTGTGCGAAGAGGCGAACTGGCGGGGGGAAGAAGAATAATCATTGCCAGCAATGCGACAGAGAGAAAGAGAAAAAGTAATCGACGGACGCATAGAATAGACCGCCGATAAGAATGTGCAGTTGGCATTGAACTAATAAACCAAAGACAGTAGTAACAATAATAAGAGCACAAAGTCCCCAAAGTCAAAACAGAATAATTACGTGTCGTATATATATATATATATATATATATATATATATATATATATATATATATGTATATCTTGGAGAAAAGAAAGGTGTGCGTGTGGAAAGCCAAAAAAAAAAAATCTCTCAAAAGAATAGTCAGAAACAAATAAACTATAACCTTACTCACAGATGTCAAAGCAGGATGCGGTAGTGTTTCTAGTAGGGATATGTTTAGATGCGGCGAAGGGGATGGAATGGATATCGTCTTTTGTGAATAACCCGTATTTTTCTTTCCTTTCTTATCTCGCAAGAGGGTGTTCAAGAGGAGCACGCCTCTCCGACTGTAAACAGCACCACACACCCAACCTTTACCTATTTGAAAATACACTACCCTCCCGTGCTAGACTTGTAATCAAACAAAGAAACAAACAAAAAATGAAAAACAAAGAATTCACAGTCAAAATAGCACATGGAAAACAAAGGCAACAACAGCAACAATCAAAATGAAGCGTATGGGTTACATGCAAATAAGTGTATTCAGTCTAGATATTCTTGTTTTTGATTTTTTAAATATTTTTTTCCTTCTTTGAATTCTCAAAAATGCTTAGTGGAGTTCCCTAGTGTCTCTTTTTCTTTCTTATTTCTCTTTTTTTTTTGTCCTTTTGTTCCGTTATTTACTTATTTCATCAAGGCTCCAACTTTAAACGATCACGAAGAAGGAAGAGTAGGTCGAGCTCTCCCCCACCTTTTTTTTTTTTGGTTTATTGGTTTCTGGGAGGTTTGATTCCCTTTATCTTTACTTTTTCTTTCTTTACTTTTTGTTCCGTCTCTCTCTTTTTTTTTCTTTTTTTTTTTGCCTTAGATATATTTCTTCTTGCTCTTCGTTTTGTAGTCAATGTGTGCACTACTTACGCGACTTATGTTGAGAGCGGAACTCGCGCTGACGTGCTGTATCCTTCTTTGCCTTCTTGAGCCCACGCATGTATTCCTGTTCCTCCGCTGCCGACTCCGCTGCCTGTCGTGTGCGGGCCCGTTTTTTCGCCTCCAACTTCTTCTTTTGCATAAATTCCGTCTTCTCATTGAATGAGTTGAGAAGAGCTCGACGCCGCATTTCCCGAGGCTCCGGTGCCACAGTCGTTGCGCCAGCAATGCGCTCCTGCAGGGCGTTGGTTCGCTCAAGTGGGATAAACTCCTCCTTCATACTGAATGGAAGTTGCATGCGTTGATTACGCGAAAGTAGCACCTTGGCGGAATCCTTATTCTTGCCATTCTCGTCCTCGTCGTCTGGGCGACGACGGCGTTTTATTTCCTTATACTCGGAATCAACTTTTACTGGAATGGGAACATTTCCTTCCCACCGTAACTCACGCATTGAACGCATACCAATCCACTCTCTATCGACAAGATTACGCTGCATAGAACAGTACTTGGGTGGGTAGACTGTATTCCAGGCACGGATAAAAACAATATCAGAGGGAAATATTTTATCCTCAAAAGTTGCACGTATGAGTCCATCTTTACCTTTTAGAACTGCCTTCACAATACCACGTATACCAGAAACAGATTTTAACTTTGCACCAATAAATTTGGTAGCTTCAATATCACTGTTAAACATTCCTTTTATAAAGGCAGTTGTCTTACTTACCTTTTGTGGGGTCCCCGTGAGCTTGAGTTTCTTGACGATATTTGTGGCATTATCATTACCAACAGTGTATCCAGTACAGGAGATGCGAAAGTTTGACACCCTCTGATTCCGTACAGGGATTGCCAAAAAACCTGTGTTGGTTGGTGCTACTGGCGCGTAAAATGCGGCGACGCAATGCATATGTAGTGGAGTATATTTAAGGTAACGCACACGTCCATTAGGGTCCTCTGTTGCAAATATAGGTTGTGTCTGAAAACGACGCCATCCCATGGAGAGTAAAAGTGGATCCTGAGCCTTGAGAATCTTTGGGTACCAACGGTGACGCTTTATTTTGGCATGAACAATCTGAAATTGATCTTCCCCCGCATTCACTCCACCAGCAATAAGAGGTACACAGGGGTCAAAATTTCGCACAAATTCCACAGGAACATTCTCTAGAACGAAACGAACATAGAGTCCGCTAAAGTAGCCGACAAGTTGAATCTTTTTCTCCACATCATCACCCATCTCACCAAGAGCAGAATCCAGTCGTTCCTTCTTCTCCTCAACCACACGTGTTAAGTGATTGTAGTGGGAATATGTGTTGCTTCGATCACCCATATCATAGGCTTCATCAAAGGCTTTTTTCTTTGACATTTTCTTCTGTAGCAAACGTTCTTGTTCCTCTGATAGCTGTTGACCAGTTGCAATTACTGCAGCCTCATCATTGTCCTCATTGTCGCTCTCCGGTCGACGTTGATGTCGGGTAGAAGGGTCATAAAACTGAATGGCTTCATCCCCATCAGCGAAGGGGTGTGATTTCCCATTTTTATCCTGCAGCTGCTGCTTATTACCACGCGGGGCTAAAAAGGTAGAGACGAGTTCATCAAGCTCCTCATCTGATAACGCGCCTTTAGTGTCCTCGTTGTCATTGTCAGCCAAAATATCGTAATCATCATCACCATCGTCCCCTTCTTCTTCTTCTTCTTTTACTACATTACCCCGCCTCCCTATTCGCGTCGCGCTTGATGGCCTAAAGGCACCCCAGTCGTTGCTACCTTCACCGATGCCCGCTAATGCGTCACGGGGTCGTCGTCGTGATAATGATTGGATTTTTGCATTTTTATCCGACTCATTGTCAGTTGACACACTTTCGCTTTCACCATTCGACTTCTCGCGTAGATTAGAGGAACTAGAAAGCTTTTGATCCCCTCGTGTGATGGCGTCAAACTCCTCATCCTCACTCTCGTACCCTTTACTTGCCTCACTCTGTCCATCACTCCCATCCCCGACATTGTTGTTGTCGTCATGTCCATTAGTTTTGGATGCCTTCCAATCTCCAGTGACAAAGAGATTTTTTAATCGACGCAGAAGATCATCATTAGACCATTCAAACTGAGGAACATTCTCGCGTATGGCGTCCGCCGCATCCCGAGCGCGTGGTACTAGAACTCCCCCAGAGGATTCATTATTTAAACGTTTTTCCTTTTCCTCGTCGTCATCATCTCCCGCATCTTCTTTTCCATTATTGTCCTCGTCGTTGTGTAAACCATAGTGAGAGAGATTGAATGTATCTTTCGTGTTGTCTTTCAGACCATCCAACCCGTTCTTTCTTGTCACCATATTATCCACATCCTCATAATCATCATCGTTGTCTGATGATGAAGCAGATGACGGCGGCGCCACCTCATCCATCTCCAGTTCCATATTCTCTTCATCTCTGAAACGAACAGGTCGACGCACCACATGAAGCGAGGCAGCACTGGCGTCCATTGGCGTGGCACGCTGCAAGTCACGTAGTAACTGCAGTCCCTCACCAGATCGTTCAATGAGATCTTTTTCAGCATCTTCCTGGATATACACGGCATCATCATCATACATAACTCCACTCACATCACAATATGGGGCATACAGACGCTTTTGTTTCATACTAAGATGACGCATCTTGTGCCCTTGCGATTTGCCATTTGGTCCATCAAACGCACATGGGTCTTCCTGGTGGGAGATATGAGCTACACTATAGTCACCAAGACCAGGAATGTGCACAAGTTGCTTTCCTTTCATAGGCTTTCCACGTGTGTAGCCGTAAAAGGCAATTGTGCGATTACACTTTTCATCCTCGGCAACAAGTTGTGGATCCGTGATATCCTCATGACGATCAATAAAGATACAACTGTGTGTATTTCGCCAACTTTGTATCTTTGGCTCCACACATATTAATAGACGGTGTAATTTTAGAACATCTGTGGAGCGATACATTCCGCGTACCATTGGTGCCATGCATAGCAGTTTCGCTCCAGCAGCCACTTCATGCCAAAAGCGGTGTCGTAAAAACTTCTTACGCTTCTTTAATGCCTTTCCTGTTTTGAGTTGATCGAGGTGTGTTACAATACCAAACATGCGTGGAAATCCATGAACTTGCGCAATGTTAAGGAATTCAAACGTTTCCATCTCAAATCCAAAGCTACCATCCACCATGAGGAGAATGAGATCCGCCACCTTGGCAATGTCGCACATAGCAGAGAGTGTGTTGGGACATTCCACAAACGTCACTCGCCGGCTACGGCCCGCGACGACAGTGATGGGACCCCGAACATTCTGCAGATTACGACTGCTGTAAAACTTCACCATGGAACGGATAAGCGTCGACTTTCCCACTCCCGGTGGTCCAACAACGGCGACGAGAAGAGGGGGCTCGGCGACGATGTGACGCAATGTTTTGTCCATTGTGGGCATACGTAATGCCGTCTCACGCTTTTCCAGGCTGCGCAGAACTCCTTGTCCCTTTCTGCTTCCCGATGTGGGACCGCCAAAAGCTTTGCGGTTGTTGCCTCGGTTTGGCTCCAATTCGATTCCGGCCTTTTTCTTGCGGAATTCCTCCTTTTTGGCCGCCTTGTTGCCGACAAGGCGGCTCTTATGGCTCTTATTCTTCTGCTCTTCACCTTCCATTATTATTATTATTATTACTTTTTTCCTATTCTTGGTGAGATGTGTGTGTTTGTCTGTCCCTACACTAACGAAGCGTACTCTTTCTCCTTCTGTTAGAAATTTTTTTAAAAAAATTATTATTATTTGTCGTTTCTCTTATTCAAGGTTGAGGCAGCACCAGAAACCTTTTCCTCAATCAAGAAACACAACACTTCCTTTTTCGTGTTGATATGATGACGAAGCAATAATCCCATATTTAAGCAAAAAAAGAAAAAGAAAAAAAAACATTAAAGAAATGCATACGTATATTGATATATACAAACACAAACAACATTATCAAAAATAGAGCACATATACTGCTAGAGCAGGTAATAGTATTTCCAGAGAAAAAAAAAAAAGAATGAATGAAACAAACAAACAAACAAAATTCATCAACAAGCAAATGTAAAATATATAATAGATATGTATATATTCTAGACCACAGTGGTTCGGAAATCCTTGTAGAAATGTGTGGTGAAGGAATACCAAAGCGAATTATGTCGTTGCCTCGAGCCAACGTTCCTTCCTTGGTTGGCCTCAATACTCAAAGGTGTCAGATAGTTAGACGGCTTACTCTGATCCATAGATTTTCTTTTCCCTTTCCTTCTTGTCCTCTTTTTCTTTTTTTTGTATTTTGATCATTTTGTCCATCACCTACCTGTTGAAACCTCCTCCATCACTTTCACAAGCTTCTCCGACCCTTCTCAGTCGTTTTCATCTTTTTTGTGTGTGCTCTGTTTCATACATACATACATACATATATATATATATATATATAAGTAAATTTTTTTTTCGGAATTAGTCACTTGCGTCAATAGCAATACGATAATCCTCACACTACGCGTCCGGCGCAGAGTCTCACAAACTCCTCGTCAAAGATAGACGGTGAATTTCTACTACATACATGTTGATACAAATTTCCCATAATTCCACGGTTGAAAGGGTTGCGTTTTTTTTTGAACGCGTCGTGCATTCGTTCTCGTGATGTTGTCTCCATCATAATACCTGATATCATCATGACGGAGAGTCCACAAATAGATACGGCGATCGTCGCAAATAGAAGGATAACTACAACCAGACACCCAAACGTCACGGGCGTCAACTGCTTGGTGGTGACTTGAAGTTCATAAAAAAGCGAAGCCGAAGGAATAAAAGCGGCCCAGGTGACAAGAGATGTAAAGCCGGTAAACGGTTCCACATTACGAATCCCTACACAAGCACCAATGACGGTGCAATGGTGATCATGATTCATGACACACATACCACAGTGGTAGCAATGGGCCGCACGTGGTGGTCTGTACAGTTCGCATGTCGAACACCACTTACACTCAACTTGTTCTCCGTTAATCACTTCCCATTGACTCGGACGTTCCTTTTCCTCGATATCCTTAATTGTGAGCACATCGGTGCGACCAGGGTCAGCCGTGAGGTATGCCGGACGCACAAATCCCGGGTCCATGTACACAACCCGAAACATCAACACAAGGTACATTACAATAGTTAAGCACTCCAACTTTTGGGCTCTCCATAGGAAAGGGGTATCCAACACAAAGCAACCCCACGACCACATGGTGAAGAGAAAAACCGTGAATACAATTGGAGTGGCATATGATGTGGAGGTTTTTGGAACCGGAATGTACACTGTCCCAAAGATTGGTAGGGACTTTTTAAAAATACGTATATGACCAATTCGCGCAATAGGGCGTGTACCAAAGACAACATACTCCAAACCATGAACGACAGGGTTTAAAAAGGCAAAACGCTCCGACACCGCCTGCAGCCGCCGCGCCAAGAGTGCCTGGGCGGCCTCTCCCCCAACTGTGTTTGGCAATTCCTTCTGCTCCTCCATTGCCGCCCTTGTGAAAAACATGGCGAGCTGCTCCTCCGCCGTTGGCCCGTTCGTCTCACACACTGCGGGGGAGAAGTGGGGGACGGCGGCGCCATCCGACATGACCCCTGTGTCACCTGGCGGAAGTGGGATGTCGGGGTTGCGCAAGTCGACCACCGTGCGGCACACACTGCACTCAATGCCATACACAGCGCGACTGCGGCAGTCAAAGGAGACGTTGGAGTGACACGTCGGGCACGGCGCGCGGTACCAATGCCCAACCTGAAGGGAGGGGACAACGGACATAGTGTACAAAGGAGAAGGTAATCTGTGCGTGCGTCGGAGGCAGTACACAAACACACACACCCGATCCCTTTCTATGTATAAATAAATATATAAATAATAATATATATATATAAGAAACAAGGACAATAATAATAAATAAATAACAAAGGAATGTTGTTATTTCTTTTTTACCTGTTAATGTGAGCGGATTCACGAGAAAAAAAAAGATATTGACAAGAACAAAAGATGCATTGCTTACAAAGAGGAGCACTAATAATAGAAAATATCACATAGACACACAACAACAACAACAACCAAAAAAAAAAAAACAGCAGAGTAATAATTAGATCCATAACACGTGAAGAATTACTCAAAAAAAAAAACGCCCACTACTCAAAGTTGCAAAGTGACACTACTACCGAGAACAACAAATCCAAGTCTTCAGGTATAACGCAGAGAAAGAGGATGAGAACAACAACAAACAAAAAAAAAAAGAAACGTAAACTAATAACAGTAAAGAGTCATCCATCATTTCAATAGATATACATCCCACACATTTCTTCTTTTTATATTCTTCGCCCTCCCACAAATCCTTCCCTTGCCCTTTTATATTTCTTCCTCTGGTATTGTTATTGCTCTTCTCTTCTCAATCGCAGAGAAAGCAAAGTCCCTTCTTCGCTCGACCGCAGGCACATGAGTCATTTTTCTCCGCGCCGCGTTTCCGCTGCTTTACCGCCTCCCGCTCCGCACTCGTCATACCGACAGCGTGCGGCACAAATCGGCCATGACACGTTTGACACACCACCGCACTCACACAGTGCACCGCAAACCCACCTGCCCCACAAAATGGACACGCAACCGCCGAGGAAAAGGCACTCGGTTGGGATGCAGCCTTACCGCCAGAGGAGGAGCTCACACTCTTTCCATCCCGCCCATCCTCCTCCGCATCGTCGATGTTAAACGCGGCGAAGAGTTGTTGTAACGTCATCCGACTCGCACCTCTTCGCCGCTTTGCCTGTTGTTGTTGCTGCCATGGATTGGCTTCGGTCTGCGTCGGGGCACACGCGCGCGTCCCGTCCGAGCCACCCGTTACCCAATCTCCCTTCACCGCCGCGTGTGTGTGTGCGTCCCCCCCGTCACGGCCGTCCTCCACATCGAGTGAAGGGAGTGGTTTCGCATGTGTGGCGCTTGCTTGCGCCGACAATGGCCCCACACGGCTTACGGAGGTGTGAATGCTCTCAAACACATCCGGTGGTAACGGTATCTCAAAGAGGTCATCCCCTAAACCCGTCCCAAACCGAACGCCGCTTCCCTCTCCACCTTTTGGGCTCTCGCCGTGTGGTTTGGGCGGCCACGTGGGTGGGGGCGTGGGGGGCGGTGCCCATGACGTGTGCGCGGCGCTCCTTTCCTTTGTGAATCCCTTTCGTGTTCTCATTGGTGGTGGGGGTGGGGGTGGGGGTCTTTGTTTGGTGGATGGGCTTTCCGTCATGGAGGGTGGGGACATCCCGGCCGACGGCAGAGCGGCGAGTGTGGCCTCAAAGCTCTGCTGCATGATTTGAAACGCCTCATGGGCGCTGACGTGGGGGTTTTTGTCGGGGTGTAAACGCAAGGCTAACTGCTTGTATGCGCGTTTGAGGGCCGTCTCCTGTGCGCAGCCGTCGGGACCAAAGAGTTTGCTCGCGTCGCCGCTGGTGTCAAGCACAAACTGCACAAGTGCCTCACCTGTGAGCTCCATTCCTGTCATGATTCCACGCGTCACGAGACACAAAGAGAGACAACAAGAATATCCAGACCAAAGGAGGGAGGGGAGGAAGGGAGGGAGTGGGGGTAAACGGAGGTAAGAAGGGCAAATAGAGGGAGTCTAATAATAAAGAATGATGCCGGGAAGTGAAAAAAAAAAAAAACTTACCTTTGCCCCCCGACGAGTCCAACCCCCTTCTTTTAGTTGTTATGCGACGTGTTATTGAAAGTAATAAATAGTACAAAATGAAAACAATAAAAAATAAATAAAAAGAAGATAATGGTAAAACAAGAATAAGCAAAAGTATGGTATGTCAAAACATAAAAGCGCAGACAAGAAAGATTCTCCTTTTCTCTACATAAATTCCGCGTTGACGTAGAAAAAAAAAAAAAAACGAAGTTTTCTCCTTTACTCATTTTTTTCCCCCATTTTTAATTCCTCCTTCCTTAATCCACTTATTTCGTGTCTCCAACGAGATGTTAAACGGGGGAACAATCAAACAATCATACACTCTGCTGCATCACGTTAATTTACAGCACGAAGCGAAACATAGGTATAAACACAAACGTACGCAAAGATACACAATTATCCAAAACGCTGATCATATCAAATGAGATGCCACAGTCGCGTACTCACATACACACAGATAAACAGAAAAAGAAAAATGTGAATACTTATTTTGTATATCACCCATCTACGATACCACAGAGTAGCGAGAAAAAAAAAAAAAGAACAAAAGGGCAACAGAAAGAACAAACAAACCTAAAAAAAAAAGAGAGAGAGAGAGAGAGAGAGAGAAACAAAAAAAAAAACATACAATCTCTGTTTCCGTATCACGGAGTGGCTGCGTGCTCAGTATCTCAGAATATTAGCCTGCGTGGATTCGCGCTTTTTAATTTCCGCCACAGCCTGCATCATCCCTCCATAGGGAACCACATAAAGAATAGAGATGGGAATCTCACTCTCTGGCTGACCGTCATACTGTGGGCGGCAACGGTATGCGGTTGTGGCGATGCGTTTGTCTCTATACTCATACATCACCGCGTCCTCCTCTCGCCAAAAGACGTATCGACTCATATCAAACTCCGCTTCCTGCGGAGCGGACGCGCTGTGGCGCCGTTTTTTCGGTGGTTGATGCGTTTCCTGTGGCGGTTTTGCCTTAAGTTCCCGCCGCGCCGTTGTCACCGGGGCGTCCACCGCGCGTTGAATCTTTGAAAGCAACGCAAAGAGGCACGGAAAGGTCGCGTGCACCGTTGGGGATGACTTTTTCATAGGTGTGCTCTTTGGTCCAAACATGGCCTCAAATCGCTCGGCGAGATCGGTAAGGATGTGTGAGGTGAGTTCGAGTGGAACGTTACGAATGTACTCCCCAATGAGGAGGACACACTTCGCCTTACCTGTGGTTTCCTCGACGGAGGTGAGGATGTCGGTAGGGGGAATTCCCGGCGCAATGGTGCGCCACGTGTCGGTCTTTAATAGCGTTAAGAGGGAACCGAGCGACTTGACATGCGCCTCGCATCCGTGTGCCAAATCGAGAATACTGGCCATACCATAAATCTCTTCCTCTTCTTCTTCTTCCTCCTCTTCCTCTTCCTCTTCTTTGTCCTCTTCTTCGTCAATGTGGGCATCGTTGGCGTGGTCCTCGTTATCCTCATTCTCGGCACCCACCTTCACCACACATGTGAAGGGATTCTCACGCAGCACGGCGCCGAGGTCGTCGCGGTCCACTTCATTCATCTTGTCCGGGCAGAGTTGGTCCATGAGGTGCATCACCGCCTCCACATCGCGGCGTCGCATCTCAAACACCCCAAAGTCCACATGAATGAGACTCGCCGCCTCCCCATCCTCGCCATCCCCGGCACTGGCGGGGGAATGCTCCGCGTGGGAGTCGGAGGCGGAGGAGGAGATGTTTCCATCATTGCCCACCTCACTGCTGCGGAACTCATCGCTGTTGTAGCTCGCATCGGAGTCGGAGAGGCGATCCCCGTAGTCCTCAATGTTTTCCTGTGGGGAAATGGGGAATTCGTCCTCCACGCTTTGTAGAGAGCCGCCAGAGGCAAGGCGACCTCTGTGTGGTGCGGCAATCTCAATCGGCTCAGGAGGACGATGACGCTTCGGCATATAATACACACACACACACACCAGTAACAATAATAAATATATATATATGTATATATATATATATATATATATACTCTCTTATGTAATTAAAGCGGGTGTGAAAAACAGAAGCTTTGTTTTGTTGTGCACTTCAGTAAATACCCTTGTTAATTTTTACAGCTCCTTCCTCTTTACCCCTCTCCCCTATATTCCTTTATTGCAAAGATTCTTCACATGCGTAAATGGAGGCCAAAAGAAAAATATGAAAAGAGGTGCATAAACAACCATTAAAAACACAACATAATATAAAACACTAATCATAGTACCAACATGCTACATGAGATACATAAAACGAGGGATTGGGGACCATTCTATTACTTTCATGCTTTTTTTTGTCTTTTATTTTTTGTTACTCCTGCTGTTGTCTTCGGAACCTTTCATACGGATCACAAAGACAAAAAAGCGAAAGGGAGGAATAACAAGAAACAATAATAAAAATGTTACTTAAAAGGCTATGTATCCGTCTTGAAAAAGAATAATAGCTTCGCGTTTGTTCTTTTGTGTGTGTGTTTGCTTTCCTTGCTCGTTTCCATTTCCCCTCCTTAAACCTCATGACAGCCATGAAGAAAGAAAAATGAGAAAAAATACACATCAACAACAAGTAATAATAATAAAACATAAAAAAATCAAACAGAAGAATAATCATCATCACCATCATCCAAATGGAAAGGGGATTCTACCAATCATCATCCATGCGTTTACGTGCGAAGGTGATGCTGCTCTTCGTCTCCGTCTCTTGCGTGGAAACCTGTGCGAGGATCTCCCGAACCGTCTCATCAGACACGGGCGGCTGCAGTTTTCCCTGTCGAACGGATTGAATAATGTATGCCTCCACCGCGTGTGCCCGCTCCGCCTTGACCTGCTCAATCCGCTTCAACCGCTCCCGCCCCTCGGCGCTGACAAAGGCGCGTAGCATACTCTCCTTCTGTTCCTGCATCGCCTCCGCCCGCTCCTGACGCGCCTGCTGCTCCATCATCATCTTCTGGGCCTGCTCCTCACTGATTGGAACACGAGACATCGATGTCAAAGGAACACTAATCTATCTGTGCAATGAATGACACACACACCCTTCATGGGAAAAATAAAAAAACATGATAATAATAATAATAATAAAAAGAAAACGAAACAGAAAGTGACCAATGAAAATACGTTTAATGTACATAACAAAACAGAAAGCGAAAAAATCACCACTTGTACAAGTTTTTATGCTTTTCATTTCTACTATATCATCGACATAAGGAAGATCAACAAAACATATATATAAAAAAAGGACAAGTTATAAAAGCTGTTATTTATCACATCGGATTCTTTATAAAACAAAGTAAAAAAAGAAAAAGGGAAAACAAAAGCACGCTAAACGATCAAAACAATAAAATTACTATACTGTAAGATCATCTTCTGCCTATTTCACCAAGAATACTGAGAACACTTTCAAACAACATCAACAAAAAAAGATACGCATAGGTCTTTACTTCGTTCTCAATGAGGTAACAAATTTATATTTATTACAGTACAACAAAAAACACGAGATATAAGGAGTAAAAATCCAAAACAACATAAAATAAAAAAAACACCATAATAAAACAAATCGACTAATGCATACTCTGCTACACAACAGATCATACAAAATATCCTTACAGATATTGTCGAAAGAAAAAAAAAAATTTTGATAAAAAAGAAAACAACAAAAGCATTCTTTAAAAAACCATTCTCTATTTCCTACAAGTACCTCTTTGTTCTTCTTAGTTTTTCATTTGAACATTATCACTTAATTCACATCGTCCCTAGTCATACATTATTTTTAACATTAAACAGTTCACACGTGCGCCTTTACAGGCTCAACGCCCGTTGATACCTCGTTGTTTTCATAATGCTCATCGGATTCACTGGAACCTGGAAGAGGATCGCCGCGAGCCATTGCCTTGTTGTTTTCCCGGTAAAGGATGAAATGTTGCACAAAGAAGAGAATGTCGTAAATCATACTCACTGACCCAAGAGCGAATTTCACCGGGTTTCCGGTCAGACCATCCCAATTGCCGGTCACCGCACTGTCCATCACCTGCTGCACGATACTGAGGATACCACCAGTGAAGTCAAGCACAACATTCCAGATGTTCCAGCCAATTGTACTCTTGCGCTTGTAATTCAGGTACAGTTGCGGCAAGTATTTCACAATGCTTATACCCAGCTTGATCATGCTGAGACCATACAGGAGGTCCAGGTAATTAAAAGCCACACTGCGTCTGACACCACCAACGATGATGAACGTCCACAGAAGCACAACAAAGAATATGAGCCCGATCAGTGCAATCGCGAAAATACTCAATCGCTGGCCACCACGGTCAAAGAAGATGATTTGCAGCCCGTTGGCCAGACAGCACGACAGCGCATAGACAGCGAAGACCACATCATTCAGCGCAACTGTGTTTGACTCACCATTGTGACGCTCGCGGTACATATCTTGCACGCTTCGGTTTGCGTAGAAGCAGAGGTTGTACGCCGAGTAGCACATGAAGCCGACGATGTTGAGGCACACAAATTCGAAGCTCTGTCCCTCTACGCTCCAGCGGCGGTAATTGAAGTACAGCTGCGGCAGGAAGGAGACGCCCCAGGCAAGAAAATAGATCCAGCCGATCAGCGCAGAAATGTAGTTCCACGGGTGGGGGTTTGCACTCACCACGGGTGCGGTGAATGTGAGCAGCACAGCGAGGCCGGCCATGCCAGCAGCGCTCGCGGATGCCACAGCCCAAGACGGGATCTCATACCGGCCAATCTTGATCCCCGACGGATCCGCAACCTTGCGTCGCTCTCCCGTCGGAGTCTTTTGCACACCATCAGTTTCGATCTGACCCTCGGGATTGGTGTGCGCGTCGTCGGGCACGTGCACGTGCTCCACGTCATCCTTGAGAGGAGTTTCAACCTCGTTCGGGTGATGCGGGGAAGACATTTCTGGTTTTAGAAAAATAATACGAGATGGCTGTATAATTCCGTATAGCAAGTCTAAAACACAGCAGAGGTGGTTAGTTAGTGTGTGTGCAAAGCAAAAAAAAAAAACAGTAGAAATACAAAGGAATTAGGCAAAAAGAAATGCTTCCAGATAAATAGCGTCACAAGTCTATACGGAGGCATCGCAAAGAACAACCAACAAGAAAAGTGTATGCACGCAGTGCCCCAACCCCCTAGCGCTTGGCGAGCAGCAGGGAGACCGAGGCCCGTCCGCCCTCGGCGCCTCGCAGAGACTTAGAAACAAGCAGAGGCAGCACTCGTAAAAAACAAAAACAAAAGGGAATAGAAGAAAGTATAAAGTCATCACATAAAGAAGAATTTTTATCTTTAAAACAAGCGGCCCGGCAGCCGTAGACACTGTTAGTGTCTATCGGGGGGATCCAATGAAGAGACTGAAACCGAGATAGAAGGTCACTGTCTCCAGCACCGCACTAATGGAGGTGCCACCACTGGAAAAGAAGGAACGCGATGCGCTACCGATCAAGACGTTCATCGCTTTGCCCCTCCCTTTGCCTCACAACCGAACTGTGCGCTGTCGTGGCTTCTCGAACGCAGTCACTCCTCTCACATATAGAGCAGAGGAAGACTACCAAAACGCACACAACGCGGCGCATCTCGCCGTCGTAAATAGCCTTCAATGGATCAATCAATAGAGATCAATCTTCCATTCACTGGAAAGCGATTATTTCCACACGTTCCTCCTTTACCACACACACAGAAAGACAAACAAAAAAAAAACGAACAAGAAACTACAACAATGCAGTAGCAACGACAGCATACTATTCAGTTACTGGCTCCAAGTGTTGAGTGTCAGGTATGTTTCGTCTAAAAAACGAAAGATAAACATATATATATAAGGTTTATGATACATGAGCGAGGGCAAAAAGCGCAATGTCCGGGGAGACCCACTCATCAAGGTGACCGAACCTTCGCGCATTATGACGCGCTCCTCTCCTGGCGACAATTTCTCGAAAAAAGAAATAAACGCTTCACAAGAAGCGAAACAAAAAAAAAACAACGAGTGACACACAAAAAAAAAAACCGGAAAAAGTTGCCACCGAAATGCGTTCTCTGCACTGCTTCGCCACCCCTTCAGAAAGATTAAATAGAACGTCATGACACTAAGCAAGGTGCGCACAAAGGACGAATCAATTCTCCAATGCAGCACTCACATAAACACATACAGAGGGATAGTGGCACAGAAGGAAGCAGATGAAACCTGCCAGGCACGAGAAGGCTTAAAAAACAATATATATGGAAAAGAGACACCCGACCTCTGCCAAAAAGCATACATAGCATACAGCACATCGTGCTCGGGTAATGGAGTCTCGAGCAAGAAGCTGTTACAGCCACTTCCCAATCCCCGACATTACGCCGGCACCCACCCACAGCGAGAGATACATGGCAAGGCGCTTCC